>JACEFZ010006143.1:0-129799 GCA_014155875.1 Cepaea nemoralis | reverse complement strand
GGCTCCCTAAAAGAATTTTTTACGGCGAGTTGGGTTGTGGTAAACGCTCCCAAGGTGGCCAGAGAAAACGCTTTAAAGACACTGCAAATCTCACTGAATGCTTTTGGAATTCATCATGACACCTGGGAGACTGCAGCCAGAGACCGAAATTCGTGGCGTGCATCATTACGCAAGGGTGCAGTCACTTGTGAGGCAACCAGGACTGCAAGAGCAAGAGTAAAGACAGAACAGAAAAACCACTGCAGAAAATCCTCCTCCAGAAACGTCAAGCATTCTTTGTCCACATTGTCAAAGAACATTTCGAGCCAAAATAGGCCTTATCAGCCATCTTAGAACTCACGGCTCCATACTTTCAACCTCACTGGATGAAATGAATGGTCATCATCATTCTTGATGGACAAACAACATATTGGCACAGTAATTATATTAATAGAAAGCAGCACAGTAATGCAAACACTAGACCAGTCGTTCTCAACCGGTGGGGAATTCCCTACAGGGGGGGGGGGGGGGGGGGGGGAGTTTAGGGTTTCGACCCCCCGGGGGTGGGTGATTGGGGAGAATTAGTAATATTTCAAGATCGCGTTAACACAAGAACCGATTACTTGATATTGTTTTTCCCTGCATCCTTTGCAGTTCTGTATTTCTCGCCCTTCTGATATTCGTTTTATAACGTAAGTAGACGCACAAATCACGTTTTATGTAGACGTTTAGACTTGTTCTAGTATGTGTTAGTAAATTTAGTTTCCATTCTTACGTATGTGTGTAGAGGGTGGGGGGGGGGGGGAATTTATAGGGAGGAAATACGAAAAGGGGCGGGAGTGGCATTCTGAACATATGGTGAAAAGGTGCATGGGCCAATAAAAAGGTTGAGAACCACTGCACTAGACAGCACCATGATTAATATAATATATTATAGCACATTCGTTCATACAATAGAAAGCTGCAGAGTAATTCAAGCAAGAGATAAAAGCACGGTAATTCATGCAGCAGATAATGTCACCATCGTCATCATGTGCCATGCCGGTAAGCGTGGACAATGCTTACACGATCACCAGAGTTGTGGATCATCTCTGTGTTCTTCCCCCGACCGCGTCATGTGGTGAAGCTATCGAGATATTTACTTCTCTGCCTTCCCCTTGCTCTTTAATCCTCAATCTTGCCAGTTGTCACCAAATTCTGTAGTTTATTTCTTCTTATAAGTTGTCCAACAGATGTGACCGTCTACGTTTAATGTCTCTTAACAATTTGCGGTTTTCATCTGCTTCTTGTAGGACTTGTCAAAGTTATTTATAAAGTAAATACTATCTCAGTAATTTAAACAACAGATAATATATCTGTAAATTATAAATAGATACGTTATGTATACAGTCGACAATATCACGGTAATGTATACAGTAGATAATATCACAGTAATTTATACAGTAGACAGTATATACTATCACAATAATTCATACAGTAGATAATATCGCATCAGTCTCATGGTGAAGGAGTTAACGACTTTCTCCGTTATTCCGTATATCCAAGTGAAGAAAACAGCTGCGCGAGATTCGGCAACTGATCGCGTTGCATTTGTTACTTACGGGGTATGCGAGCTAGTCGCTCAGAAAGCAATGACAAAGTACTGAGCACAATCTTGTCAAGGACATCAACAACAGCTGAAAAATACTTGTGTCGACTGCAACGTCCTGTAAGGGATATGCAACTTAAAAAAAAAAAGATAATATCACAATAATTCACACGGTAGATAATAGCACACTAATTCATGCTGTAGATAATATCACAATTATTTTTTCATACAGTAGATAATATCACAATAATTCACAAAGTAGATAATTTCACATTAATTCACTAGAAATCGTGGACTATTTTATTAATACCATCTGTGTTTCAATTCACTAAATGAATACATTGTTTTGAATATCACAATAATTCACACAGTAGATAACATCAAAATAATTCACACACTAAATGCACACCCAGGATCATGTTACAGTTTATAGATCTACAGAATAGTTTACAGACGAGAAGATCGATTTCATTGCACCGTGGTATATCCCATATACCTGGGTTTGTTTCCGCAAAGCGAACTGATGCTAGCGTTGCATAGAGCGCGTAGCTACCAGCGACTTCTGAGTCCAGATCGAGCCCATTGTCAGGCAGGCGGTTTAACCACTTGGCCACGGAGCGTATTCAGTCGTTGTTATCTATGTAGTATTGTGTATGACAGTACAGTAGAAAGCACAGCCTGGCCGACTTGTTGTTCATGCACCAGCTTAGCTGCATGTCGTTTAAGGACGTTGCATACATCCTTAGTCGGTCTCCCTGGTCTAGGGTTTACACGACTTTCTCCGTAATCCCGTATACTCTCGTGAATCGGTACCGGTTCTCTTCGCGTCGGTAACTTACGTGGTATGTGAGCCGGTCGCTCAGACAACAATGGCAAACTACTGAGCGTAATATTGCCAAGAGATCAACAATCAGCTGAAAGATGCTGATGTTGACAGCGATGTCCTGTAAGGGATATGCGAACAAAACGAGAAAAAAAATAGATCCTCAAGCATTTATATGCTATTTATGAATTACGGTCAGCTCTGCGGCGAACGAGGTCGGATTACAATTCCTAATTCCGCATACGGCGTTGGAAACACAGCTGCGGGCTATTTGGAAGCAGACCGCCTGGCGTTGTTTTCCATACAATGGTATGAGTGCCGGTCGTTCAGAAAGCAATGTCAAACTACTGAATGTAAACTTGCCAAGAAATCACAATCATACAAAAACATGATTGGGTTGATTGCAACGTTCTGTAAAGGATATGCAACTATATATCTGTGAGTTACTACGAAATGTTACTTTCAGTAGTTTGTCAGTGTCCGCGCTGTGGCTTATGTGCATTATCTTAGCCATTTCATAAGAAGATAATATTACATGTATCCATGCAGTAGATCCGAGTTGTTCCCAAAGAAATAGATATTATCATAGTCATTCCGAAAGAGGATTACATTATGTGTATTCACGCAGTAAATGTTATCTTAGTTATTCCCACAGATATCAAAATTATAGCTATTCCCACAAACGACACTAACATAGTTATTCCCACAGATGACATTATCATATTATTCTCACAGCGACAGAGTTATAGTTATTCATTCAGTGCTTAGATATTCCAGCTGTAGATACTATTATATGTAATCGTGTAGAACAGTGGTTCTCAACCGGTGGGGAATTCCTCCCCATGGGGGAATTTTAGGGTTTTCGGGGGGGGGGGGGGGGGGAGAAGAGAATTAAGATTATTTCAAGATCGCGTTAATACAAGAACCGATTACTTGATATTGTTTTTCCCTTCATACTATACGGTTCTGTACGTATCACCCTTCTAGAATTCAATTTATAAAGTAAGTAGACCCACAAATCATGTTTTATGTGGACTTCTAGATGTGTTTTAGAATGTGCTATTAAATTTAGCTTCCATTATTACGCATACTGTGTAGGAGCGGGGGCGGGATTTTTAGGTAGGAAATACGAAAGGGGGGAATGACGTTCTGAAAATATGGTGAAGGGGGGCACGGGCCAAATTTTTAGGTAGGAAATACAAAAAAAAGGGGAGGGGGATGACGTTCTGAAAATATGGTGAAGGGGTGGGGGGGGGGGGGGGGCACGGGCCAAATTTTTAGGTAGGAAATACAAAAAAAAAGGGGGGTGGGGGGGAATGACGTTCTGAAAATATGATGAAGGAGGGCAGGGGCCAAAAAAGAAAAAAGGTTGAGAACCACTGGTGTAGTAGGTACTACCATAATTATTCACACAATAGATAATATTGAATTTGTCCCTGCAATAGATGCTATCGTAGTTATTCTCGCATAAGATAATGTTATATGTATTCAGTATAAACTATCATAGTTTTTCAACCGAATATAATACTATAGTTATTCATACAGTAGATACCCCTACGGTTTGTCCCACAGAAGATAATATTACAATCATTCATATAGTAGATACTATCAGAGTGTGCCCCACAAAAGAACAAACTTTCGCCATAGACGGGAAAAACTATAGTTGTTTAAACCATATATATTAGGATTCCCGCACTAGACACTGTTATACGGATGCCTACATTAAATAATACAACACAATGCCACTTGTATCTGGTTATTTTCTTATCAATTTTGGAAGCTATAGGATCCGATGATAGTTATTCTAAGAGGTGAAATGTAGACCAAAGATGGGGTAATGTATGTAACACACAAGACATGATATTCTAAATTAGACCTGTCAAGATTATTGTAAAGGATAACCACGTCAAGGATATTGTAGATCATACTATGACTAGGATATCTTAGATTAAATCAAGGCTAGGATATTGTAAATTATAATACGACTAGGAAATTGTAGATTATACTACGACTAGGATATTGTAGATTACACCACGGCTAGGATATCGTAGATTAAACCATGGCTATGATGTTGTAAATACACACCATCTGTCTAGTATAGTGTATGTCATATCGATGCTAGGATATTGTATTTTACACGTCTATGCTATTGTAGATTATACCGATGCAAGAGTATTGTAGATTATACCGAAGCCAAGATAATGTAGATGACACAGCATCTATGATATTGTCGATTAAACCGAGCTATGATATTGTAGATTACACAACGTCTACGATATTATAGATTATGCAAAGACTACAGGGTCCTGTAGATAACACCACAGCTAGGATACTGTTGATTATACCACATGTAGGATATTGTAGAGTAGACTGAACTAAGGATATTGTAAAATAGATCGAGTCTAAAATATTGTAGAGCTGACCTAGGTTTGGACATTGTTGATATGACCAGAGCTAGAATATAGTAGATCAGATCAGGGCTAAGATATTGTTGAGTAAGCTGTAGCTATGATATTATGTGTTACACGGAAACTAGAACATTGTAGATCAGAGAGAAGCTAGGCAATTGTAGACTACACTGGCACTGAGATGTCATAAATTAATTAGACAGAAGCTAGAATCAAACGGAGGATATAGTAGATTAAGCAGTGTTTAATATTTTACATTGTACCACTATTACAACATTGTAGATGTATCCAAAGCCACTACAGCGTGTATTGGAATAAAGCTAGGACATTGTAGATTGTTTGAGTTCAGGACATAATACATACTTTCTTATATACGCTAGGACATTCTAGACAAGGCAGCGACGAACACATATAATACTCTGCAAAACATGATAGGTTAGACAGAGGCTAGGACATTGTAGATTGTTTGAGTTCAGGATATAATACATACTTTCTTATATACGCTAGGACATTCTAGACAAGGCAGCGATGAACACATATAATACTCTGCACAAAACATGATAGGTTAGACAGAGGCCTAGGACATTGTAGATTGTTTGAGTTCCAGGACATAATACATACTTTCTTATATTCGCTAGGACATTCTAGACAAGGCAGCGACGAACACATATAATAATATGCACAAAACATGATAGGTTAGACAGAGGCTAGGACATTGTAGATTGTTTGAGTTCAGGACATAATACATACTTTCTTATATACGCTAGGACATTCTAGACAAGGCAGCGACGAACACATATAATAATATGCACAAAACATGATAGGTTAGACAGAGGCCAGGACATTGTAGATTGAGTTCAGGACATAATACATACTTTCTTATATACGCTAGGACATTCTAGACAAGGCAGCGACGAACACATATAATAATATGCACAAAACATGATAGGTTAGACAGAGGCTAGGACATTGTAGATTGTTTGAGTTCAGGACATAATACATACTTTCTTATATTCGCTAGGACATTCTAGACAAGGCAGCGACGAACACATATAATACTCTGCAAAACATGATAGGTTAGACAGAGGCTAGGACATTGTAGATTGTTTGAGTTCAGGACATAATACATACTTTCTTATATACGCTAGGACATTCTAGACAAGGCAGCGACGAACACATATAATAATAAGCACAAAACATGATAGGTTAGACAGAGGCTAGGACATTGTAGATTGTTTGAGTTCAGGACATAATACATACTTTCTTATATACACTAGGACATTCTAGACAAGGCAGCGACGAACACATATAATAATATGCACAAAACATGATAGGTTAGGACAGAGGCTAGGACATTGTAGATTGTTTGAGTTCAGGACATAATACATACTTTCTTATATTCGCTAGGACATTCTAGACAAGGCAGCGATGAACACATATAATAATATGCAAAACATGATAGGTTAGACAGAGGCTAGGACATTGTAGATTTCGCAGCAAGCAACCAAGGGTCGAGTATGTATCATTCAGCGGGGTATCCGAAGTCGCGACAGCGTAGCGGCTAGCCGCCCACCTGCTGGTCCGGTGACCATGGGTTTGGATCCGCATCGGAAAGGATTTTAAAAATTAATCCTCCCTCCCGGACAACCAGGCTTAAAGTAAGTACTAGGAAATGTCTTGGAAAGTAAAGACGGTTGGAGTGATACTGAACACATCATCCACATAAAATATGTGTATAGCACCGTGTTCCCTCCATGCATTTCATTCATTCAGTTAGCATGTCCTTTGCAGAACCTCGCTTCCATAACAACCTTACGGAAAACTTCTCGATCATAAGCAAGATGTCCCGCGTCTGACACTCCCATCTGGAGATCATCCGCCATATCCTGCACCCATCTTCACTTTAGCATTCTTCTTCCTCTCTTCCCAGGCATATCCATCCATCATGTGCCATACCGAAAAGTGTGGGTGCCATGACTCGCCATTTCAGTCGACCACCAGAGTTGTAGATCAGCTCAGTGTTCCTGTCTTGACCATGCCATGTGGCCAAGCCATCCAGGTATTTACTTCTCGGTCTTCCCCTTGCTCTCTTCCCTTCGATTTTGCCAGTTGTCACCAAGTTCTCCAATTCATTTCTTCTCATAACATGTCCAAAATATGTTGACTGTCTACGTCTAATTTCTCTAATCATATACCCCTCCATTGGTGTCCTCTCCAAACTTTCGTGACGTTTCAAGTTACCAAAATATTTCAATTTTCTTTGTTTTATCGTCTTTAATAGCCAACCTTCTTAAATATTCAGCTCTTGGTGTATGGATGCATATGTTCGTTCCTTTATGCAAGATATTCTTAGAACTCGTCTATAACATTTATATTCAAAGGCAAGTACTCATTATATTCAAGGCATTTATATTCAAAGAGATTTATACTCAAAGGCATCCCTCTATGCACGAAGGCTTAAAAAGGGTCCTTTGCCTACTTGTTTACTGATACCATTGTCTCAGAGCTCCACCCAGGGGCGTGGCTGGAAGTCTAGATTTGACATGCAGCCAATCAGTTTTACTTATTCACATTACTGCATTCGTGTCATGGCATTTTCTTTCCACGATGTGAGGAATTAAGGCTGTTTCCCCCAAACAGCCAATACATCATGCGGGAATTTTTTAGCCCCAGTCCTTACGCGTGCCGTTCCGGGGATTAAACACACGCCTTACGACGTGTGAAGCGGAAATTACAGGCCTCGGCCGCTAGCTCGTCAATAAGTTCTTGTAGACGAGTGGGTTTACATCACAAGTTTGGGAGATCTTCAGAACGGGGAGGGGGGGGGGGGGGGGGGAAGAGAGAGAGAGAGAGAGAGAGAGAGAGAGAGAGAGAGAGAGAGAGAGAGAGAGAGAGAGAGAGAGAGAGAGAAATATAAATATGAAGCAAAAATAATAAGTGACACGAGTAACACTATAAGCACTAGTGGTAGTGATGATTATAGTAGTGGTGGTGGCGGCGGGCGGAATAGTTATGGTAGTAGTGGTAAGCGTAGTAGTATTAATAATATAGAAGTAAGAGTAGAAGGAGAAATAGTAGGGGTAATTGTTGTTGTAATAGTAGTTGCAGTAGTAATAGTAGTTAGACTAGATGTTGTTGTAACAGTATTCGTAGAATTAGTGTTAATAGAAGTACTAATAGTGGTAGTTGTCATAGTAGTCGTAGTTAGTAGTAGTAGTAGTAATAGTAGTAGTAGTAGTAGTAGTAGTAGTAGTAGTAGTAGTAGTAGTAGTAGTAGTAGTTAGTAGTAGTAGTAGTAGTAGTAGTAGTAGTAGTAGTAGTAGTAGTAGTAGTAGTAGTAGTAGTAGTAGTAGTAGTAGTAGTAGTAGTTGTTGTTGTTGTTGTTTGTTGTTGTTGTTGTTGTTCTAGCAACAGCAACGTTAGAAGTAGTAATAGTTGGTCTGCTTGCAACAGTTGAATATTTTTTCTGTTGTCTTTCGATGAAGTTTACAAATGTGCCAAGTTACCAATAAAACAATTTCATCAACAGTTGCACCCCAGCGAACAAAACCAGTGATGACAATGACTCACTGAAGAATGTACTTATCTAAACAACCATAGACAATTGAACTCACGAACACAACACCACTTACGGAAAGAGACACTGCAGTCTCTGCTGCAACAGAAAGTTGGTAGATATTCGTGCAATGTAACAACTATCCAAATGTTGGGGGACGAGACAAACGCCTGCCGCCCTCGTCTATCCAAGATTTCAGGGACAAGACCTGCCGATTGTGTCTTCCCAGGACTTTCTCTGTCCGCGGTAAATCTCCTCTCTTCCAGTCTGAGATTGTAAAGTTCCGTGTCACCTCTCTCGCGACTCCCGACACTGGCCGCTGACTCGGCGTTTGTGGGTGAGCAGCGAGCCACGCAGTTCTCTTACAGACATTTCCGCGTGCCTCGGAGTTCCACTAGCCAGCTCCAGGTGGCGACAAATTATGTATAAGATGAACGACCCAATGTCGTTGCTTTCGTGGCATTTAGGGTCCATTGTGTGAATATTGTTAGTGGCTTGTGTGTTTAAATATAGGGCATATAGTGTTTGTGGATAACCGAGTGGCATAGACTTCTGGGTTCTCCTTTCGGGGATCCGGGTTCGATCATCCGTAAGGTATGGATTTGTTTCTGTCGGGGAGGGGTGGGGAGGGGGGAGAAAACCTTAACCTGCACAGTTCGAGGCGACTGTACTAGCCAGGCGGTCTTAATGCCTCAGGCTCAAGACACCCCCACCCCCGTACTACACGGCAAGGTTCTGTAGGCAGTAGATAACAGATCTGTTTTGGACAATGTTATGACCAAACAACACTAGCTGCCGCTGTACCTCCCAGAAAATTGTCTGGTGCACATTTTGGATATGGGAAGCACGTGATCACTGGACAAATCCAGCGTCAGTGTGAATGTGACCCCCAGAACCACCGAATTGGCAGGCGTGCACACTAGCCTCGATATTAAAGCCATTATTATTTATAGGCGTGTACATTATCCTCAGTACGCAAGCCATTCTTATTTATAGGGGTGTACAGTTATCTCGAAACAGTCATAACATCTGATGGGAGATGTCTTGAAGCGATTAGAACAAGAATTGCAGTTGCGAAGGTAGCCTTTTGCTAGATGAAAAATATACTGACCAATAACAAGATATCAATTGAAACGAGAAAAAGAGTGCTGAAGTGCTACATAGAGCCTGCACTTCTGTAAGGATGTGAAGCGTGGACAATGTGCAATCAAGCTGAAAAACATCTGATGGCTGTGGAAATGTGGTTTCTGAGGAGAATGCAAAGAATACAATGGACAGACAGAAAAACCAACCACCACGTCCTACAAGAAACAAATGAAATTCGTAAACTAATTAGAGCAATTAGACGTTGACAGTCAAAAGTTTTTGGACATGTTATTAGAAGAAATAAATTGGAGAGCTTGGTAACAATTGGCAAGATTGAGGGGAAGAGAACAAGGAAAAGACAGAGAAGTAAATACCAGGATGGCTTGACCACGCGGCATGAACGAGTCAAGAACACTGAACTTATCCACGACTCGGTCGATGGAGTGAAATGGCGAATCATGACTGTCCACGCTTACCGCCATGGCACATGATGGATGGATGGATCTTTCTTGCAGTACTATACAGATTTCTGAGGTTTTCTTTCGGTGCTATTTCTTCTGTCTCTCTTGATAGGGCATCTATAATATTGTCTTCCGCACACCCATATTCGCTTCTTAACTTCTGTATTAACTTATAAAAAGCATTTAACATTTTAGTATGAATATTTCTATTTTAACCACTCCTGATACTTCTGCGACAAAAGCAATACTCTGCTCCGTCGGGGACATGAATCGAGAAAGCCGAAAGACAATAGTATTAATTAATAATGGAGTCATGTCTGTACCAATAATTGTATCATATCGTAATTATTCGTGTACACATAATCACATTATATCCTTGCGTTGAACGAGAGAAGTTAGGGGGGAGGAAGGGATGCGAAAGGGGCGGAATAGAGTAACTTAGTTTGGAGTAAAATAAGGCTAGTTCTACGTGTAGAAGTGGCTTGAAACTGGGTTAAATCTGTAGAAATGTGAACATTATAAATACTAAGGCAGCATTATAAATAAAGTTACGGAAACAGGCCGTTACGTTGACAAGTCTTCATGAGCAAATTGTCAGTCCAAAAAAAAAACTGTTATCTATTGCCCATAGTACATTGCGGTGTGCCGGTCTCCCTAGCCTAGGCGATAACGTCTTTCTCCGTAATCCCGTATATTCTCGTGAGTAACGTAACCTGCGCGAGAATCGGTAGCAGTTCTCGTCGCGTTTGTAACTTACGGGGTATGTGAGCCGGCCGCTCAGAAAGCAATGGCACACTACTGATCGTAATCTTGCCTATACATCAACAGCAGCTGAAAAATGTTGATGTTGACTGCAACGTCCTGTAAGGGATATGCAAAAAAAAAAAAACATTGCGGAGTAGTATGGGCTTTTTTGTGATTTCTTGGCAAGCTTATGTTCAGTAGCACATTGCTTTCTGAACGACCGGAACTCATACCATTGTATTAAAACCAACACAACGCGGTCTGCTTCCACACACCTGCAGACAAAGCTGAAAGTCTACAAAGCAGTTGCATTATCCACACTGCTATATGATTGTGTGAAACCTGGACTGTTTATCAGCAACACACTAGGAAATTAAACCACTTCCACACAGTTTGCCTTAGGAAGCTATTCAAGATTAAATGGAAAGACAAGATCTCAGAAATTGAAGTCCTAGAGAGAGCGTCCATGCCCAGTATCCACACTCTACTAATGAAGAAACAGATTCGCTGTGCTGGTCATTTGACTCGCATGCCACATCCCAGGCCCCCTAAACGAATTATTTTTACGGCGAGCTGCGTTGTGGTAAACGATCCCAATGCGGCCAGAGGAAACGATTTAATGACACTCTGAAGATCTCACTAAAAGCGTTTGGAATTCATCATGACGCTTGGGATATATCTGCCAAAGACCGAAATTCGTGGCGTACATCATTACGCAAGGGTGTAGTCACCTGTAAAGCAAACAGGACTGCAAGAGCTGTGAAGAAAAGGCTGGACAGAAAAAACCACTGCTGGAGATCCTCTTCCTGAAACTTGAAGCATTCTTTGCCCACATTGTCAAAGAACATTTCGAGCCAAAATAGGCCTTATCAGCCATCTTAGAACTTACGGCTCCATACTTTCATCCTCACTTGATGAAATGAATGAGCATCTTCATTCTAGATGGACAAACAACAATATTCAAAGACAAGGACACATTGCATAAAATGTTCTCCATTTAATAGAATGCAGGTTTTGCTTGTTCTATTATGTTCGTTATCTCTGTGATACATCTTTCATCTGATGTTATTCATGTACCTAGATGAATGAATGAATGCACTTGTCTAAAGATAACGCCAATTACTTTAATTACACATTTACGCACAATCTGTTTCTTTGATATCACAATGACTTCGGTCTTTCTACCTGGCGTTTGTAAAATGTCACTACACTTTGTATGTAGAACAAATTTGAAAAATGAAGCACATGATTTCAGCAAAATAACGTTCTCCATGGTACATCCGAAGCAATATGCAGCGAATGGCTGTCGTCTGCTGCAGTAATTTTTTTTCACTCCAAACAAAATGGTGCTTTTAACGGGGGAAAAAAAAGATTTATTTGTTGAACAAGTGTTTCGAAATGGTGGTCGATACACACAGGTTGTTGTTCAAAGATTCATAGTAAGATTTCCCGATAAATAACCCCCTCAACGCTTTACGGTTAGAAATTTGTTGAATAAGTTTATTGCTACGAAAAATGTGAAATATGTTCCGCGATCTGGCAGTTCTGCTCTGTCTGAAAAAAAAAATGTCTAGTTTTACAAGACATAATCCTAAAAATTCTAAGAGTCAGTTATCAGTTATCAGTTATCAGTTGGGGTATCTTCATTGCACTCCGGACATGTCCATAGGTGCTCAGATTCCCCCCCCCCCACCCCCCAGCATATGCATCAACGTCCGGTGGCTAATAGTGCCAGTTCTGTGTTGGTTGACGAGGCGCTTTGTCTTCCCGATGTACCTCTCAGCTATCGGCTGTGCCGATTCTTACTCCCAAGTCTTTCATCCTGGACAGCGATGTGGAATCACTGACGTCAAAGTCCTCTGTTCTCGCCATATCTTTGAGGACGTTAATAACATCGGCACGATCCATGGGCTGGCCATCTACAGAGGGTGCAGAGCCAGCCAGTTTATGAGCTCGTTCATTTCCCTCGACTCCCGCATGTCCCGGGACGGAGATGAAGGTGACTTTACGGACAACAGACTTCCGCAGCGACTCAGTCCACTGTCTACGTACAGATCCAGCTTCGACCTTCTGAATCATGCTAATTGAATCACTTAGTACACACACGTTGGTATAATGCTGTGATTCCAGCCATATGAAAGCCTGTGTAACTGCCATCACCTCCATCGTCATGCTGCTCGTGGTCATAGAGTGGGCACCACTGGATTCTTGAACGGTTCGGCCCGCTGATCAGGCTGTAAATGCCCACGCACTTCTCTGCTGCTTTACAACAGATCCATCTGTATAGATGAGCACTTCGGGGCTATCTGAGTGTTCATAGATGAGCGCGTTAACCTCTGCATTGACAGCGGCAGGGTTCTGCTCTCTGCACCGTCTAAGAGTGTCCTCATAGACAATGTCGCAACACTGGAACGTATCAGCGAGCACACTGTAAATAATTCTTAAACAATTAAATTTTCATTCATTCATGATTTATGTTGTTTCTGAATGAAAAAGAATGTGATAATCAATCCAGAACCAACTAATCCACGCGGCCTCAAGCAGTTTTAGCTAAAGAAATCGAGTCAATTCTCGATGTAACAATCTTCCTTGATGAGGCATGGTTTCATCTATCTGGATAAGTTAATAGCCAACATAATCGTATTTGGAGCACTGTTAATCCCAGTGCATTTCATGAAGAGCTTCTATGCGATGCGAAAATTGGGGTATGGTGTGCTGTCAGTAGAAACCGTTGTAGTGGACTAATTTATTTTCAACAACACTATAAATGCCGATCGGTACCTTGCTGACATTCTGGAACCTTTTTAGAACAGCCAAATGAACGTCAGATTGAAGAACCGTGGCTTCAGCACGGTGGTGCAATTGCACACACAGCTAGAGTACTATTGCGTTTTTTGGAAGACATTTTCGCAAATCTCATATATTACGTGGAATTTGGCCTGCTCGTTCTCCAGATGTAACTCCATTATATTATTATCTACGGGGTTTCCTTAAAGAAATTATTTACAAAAATAATGTACACATAATTGAAGAACTGAAAGAAGCAATTAGAATTATCATTCAAGAAATAACAACATGCACGTTGCGGAAGATATTTGACAATATGAAGAGACGTATACAGTTATGTCTTGAAGCCCGTGATGGACATTTCCAACACCTCTTTGTGACGTGTTTCATTAAGTTGACGAGGATATTTATAAGGGTATCCTCTACCGCTTTCTTTGGGAAGCCTGGAATTAAGCTCGTTTCCCCCACGGGAAGATAACTAAAGACAAAGCCAGCATCTTCCACGAAAATTATGTAAATCTAGGCTCCTTTGGAAGGTGTGGAGACGAGGGACTGTTATCTCTATCTATAGTGAAGATGCCCTCCTCTATGCATGAGAAAAGGGACTAGTGTGCTTGCCCGCCCTCATGGGGTCTCCAATCGTCTATTATTTAGTTTTATATATTGTGATATACTTTTTCACAAGAGTAACATGCACTAAAATAATTCCAGGCAATGAAAATAGTTTGACACCGCTCATTCCCGGCAGCGATAATCCGACTTTTTCATTGACCCATTGTGACGTCACCACCGGAACAACGAAATCTAAATAAAAGCCCATGCGGGAAAAGAAACTGTCTGTTTTTGTGAACCAACCCACACACACAAGACGCAGGAGAGATTCGATGAGGAAGGGAGTGATAGTCTCTTCAAAATCAACTTAGTATAATTTAGTATAAGTTAGATAGATAAGACAAACATCAACCCACAACATCGCATTGGAAAAATCTGAATCCTGGCGCCGAAGTGTGGAAGAAATTCATTTTAAATTAAGGTAAACAGTAATAATTTATTTTAAATCTAAGATAAGTTGTGAGTTCAGTTTCCCAGAAGAAGAGTGGGTAAGTCTACTGCTGAACACGTGTGGTGAAGTCTTAAGAAGTTAATTTAACTGTTATAGTTATAGATAAGCTATTCATTAAGAATAAACCTAGTTAATTTATTTTCTCCCAAAAGTAAACACCTGACTTAATGTATGAAAAGCATTAATCCAAGTTGTACATTTAATTCTTAAGCAACTCAATCTACAATGATTGGAATTGTGAGTTCTTAAAGAATTTAATCTAATACAAACTAAATAATATTATACTCAGTTATCATAGTCATAAGATAAACTGTACAATAGGAGAAAACTACAGTGTTTATTTTCTCCCAGCTAAACAACTTAGTTAATGTATAAAAGATTAGACACATGTTATACATTTTATTTCTTAAGCATGAAACTGAATCTACAATGAATTAGAGTGACTTAAGGAAATTCAGAATTCTTAGTACAGTGGTAAGGACATAATGTTTAATCTAATACCTTTATAGTTTACGTCTAATACAAACTAAATAATATTATACTCAGTTATCATAGTCATAAGATAAACTGTACAATAGGAGAAAACTACAGTGTTTATTTTCTCCCAGCTAAACAACTTAGTTAATGTATAAAAGATTAGACACATGTTATACATTTTATTTCTTAAGCATGAAACTGAATCTACAATGAATTAGAGTGACTTAAGGAAATTCAGAATTCTTAGTACAGTGGTAAGGACATAATGTTTATGGCCCACTGGTAAGATTAAAAACTAGTTTACATGTGCCAGCACTAATAGAGAATTTAGTGGAATGTGTATAGTTAAGTAGATTGAGCACATTAGTCAGTAGATTAATTTTTTTACATGAGCACATGGACAAACAAATAGTTTTCTTATAATTCATGAACCCATGAGAACCAGATTCTACAGGTATCATAATTTGTGTGATGGTACAGACCACATTGGGTAAGGCAAATAGGTAGACATGGCTGTTAACCATGGGCAATAATAATATTTGTGCCTCATAATAGTGCGTAATCAACCGCCATGCAAGAAGTATTTTAATTCATAATGCCTGAATGTGAATTGGATATATCACCTAAATTGTATGTATTTTATGAGAACATGTGATAACTCCTGGATTTCCTGTTGCTAAATCCTGGGGGAATTGCCTAAGTGTGTCTAATGATCACAATGATCACTATGTCATTGCTGATAGCATGTCTGTGAGGATTCATGTGTGATTTCATCATTGCTAAACAGATGTGAATGTATCATTTGATAAAACACACCAGCATGCATGACTACAAGTTAGGTTGAAGGATGAGATTCCCTTGTAATGTCATTCTTGGTGAATCTGTGAATGTATTCTGTGTAAAGCACCTACATATGCATGATTGTCATCCATACAGATATGATTGTGTCTGATGAATAGGTGAGATCACATTGTGATGCCATATGGTGTAAACATGTTATGTTGTCATTTGGAAATCACATAAGTACCCACCTTACAGTATGAAGGATGTGTGATGAATGATTCCTATATGACTCCCCCTACCAATATGAATGTGTCTATGGACTGAGTGAAATTATCATACATACATATGAATGATGTCAGAGAGAGTGAAGTGACCTCACATGCACAGAGAGATATGTTGACTGATGCATGAGGAAATTGAGTGAGTGAGTGAAGTTACATGCTGAGAGAGGGGGAGTATAAGCCAACAGTCAATCTCATGATAGCCGGCAACTTTTATGTGGAATGCCATGCCTATCACCAGAGAAATGCTTCGGTGTAACCCATAAACTAAATAATAATTTAGTACACTCCGGCGCGTAACACCACTTTGTATAAAATATCATTCATGTTCTTATCATCTAGTTTTGTGCGCTAAGCACGACACAAACCATATCATACATTACGCATAGCACCAGCATCTGTATTTGTAATTTAAGCAAAATCCCACTTTGTAGTTCATGTTAACACATATGATCTATTGTGATGATAACAATGTACTACCAAAATAATGATGATGATTGTAATGACAATGTAATAATTATGATGATAATAATAATAATAATGATAATGATTGTAATGACAATGTAATAATTATGAAAATAATGATAATGATTGTAATTACACTGATTATAAAAACCACGATGATGAGGATGATAATAATCAATATTACATCCATGAGAATGGAAGAAATCTTCTCACTTGAAGCATTTAATGAAGAAGAATACACCTGAATGCTATACAAGAATAATACCAGAATGTACTTATCTTGTTTATAAGCAAATACTCATGGAAATGTGACCTGATTTTTAAAAGCTCTTAATGTATAAGACCCTTTTTCTTGAATAGGAAAAGATGAAGTAGAGAACAAAACTAGATACAGAAGAGAATGGTCAACATAATTGTTAAATTCCCAATCACTCAAGGTATTACTTCTATAAACCTGAGGACAGGCATAGGTGATGATGAAACTGCACATCTGCTAGTTAAACCTTGAACACTTGATAGTGGAAGATTGGATTGAGAGCAAACAACTGTGTTGGGGATAGCCAATTGGGAACACCAAGAATATCTTTCTTCCCTGTTTATTTTCTCTAAGAACAGGATTCATTTGATTGTTTTCACTGGTTATATTCTTAGGTTTTTACATGTAAATTCTAATGTCATATTTCTGATATTATTAGAATTATGTGATTGATGGAATTTCAGGTAGTGGTCTTATTCATGTCAATCCAGACCTGACTTGGTGAAGATTGAATGCAGCACCTGTTGAGTGAGCACATGGTTGAGTGATGCCCTTGATAGAGTAGCGCAGAAACTTATCTACCTGCAACCATCCCATTTGTCTCATAGGAGAGGTAACCTTTATTTAAACAATTACCTGCTGTGAGAAAAGAAAACCAAGAGCCAACTTATGTTCTACTACGCCCAGGAACAATAATAATACAATTGATGATAGCCAGAGTGATTCCCAAAGCTGGAAGTGGAGAATCCTGATTGTAGACAGTTCTTTTTTTTTTTTCAGATCCTCCAGGTTAGTAAAAGATTAGCATTACATGCCACTGCGAAAAATCTAAACTGTTAATATCTACCTTATCATGGGCACATCAAGTCTGTAATATTTAATGTATATGTATATGTCCCTATTTTATGACAGGAAATTGTAATTTTGAATGCAATTTACAAAATCCATATTTGTGTTTATTACATCATAAAAACTGAGGTCATGTCATGTATTGATTGTATTTTACTTGTCATAAACAAACTGTTTTAAATTACCCTAGATAGAATTAATTAGTTGGTAGAGGAGAGGCAAGGAACCACTTAAGGAATAAATAATGTATAAAAGGGATTACAACTTTTCAGTATTTCCTAAAGGTATTCCTTGGTTCTCTAAAACTCTATTTCTGGTCTCAACAATTGAGTCAGTTCAGCTAAATTAATTAAACGGGCAGGATCACATTGGGAAAAATTATGTTTCATCATTTATCTCTGTGGGGTTGAGCCATCAATCACATACGTATCCGACATATATATATATATATATATATATATATATATATATATATATATATATATATATATATATATATATATATATATATATATATATATATATATATATGTGTGTGTGTGTGTGTGTGTGTGTGTGTGTGTGTGTGTGTGTGTGTGTGCATTGTGAACTAAACAAAACAAACGAACAAACTTTATTTTCAAAGGGTAACAAGTTGGGCACGGAGGCTCGTCTTACATTCGGCCCTTCCAGTCACTCATCTTTCGTTCATCAATAGTGCATGGTACATTCACATGGGAAAAAACATATGTCAAATGAATTTTGTTGACATATGCCTGGGTAATTGACATTGAGGTGAGTGACTGGTAGCCGGGCTACGAGAAAAAACAACCAGCCATGAGAAATAATGGATGAGGGTGGATGCAGACCCGCAGGGTGGATGGGGTGAGAGACAGTTTAGTTTGGTGTGAAGTCAGGAGACTTGAAGGGAAGTTGGGGCTGAGACCGACTGCGGGTCGGATCGCTTTTGGACAGTGGATGTTTTGGACTCCGAGGGTTCGGTAGTCTATGGAGAGGAGCGGAGTGAGATAGAGATCTCCGTCCTGTGTTGTTCTCCGAGCTTTGAATGCAGGCCTAAAACCCAGTGGGGGTTGGATAGTTAATGGAGGCCTGAACCCAAAGTGGGTTGTATTGTGTGAGGTCCAGCCGTGGATAGTAGCTGGATAACTGTCTTGTGAATTGGAGATTAATAAGGCCTTGAGAAGGCAGTAATGTAGTGCTGGTTAAGTTGTGAGGAGGATATATATATTCTATGGATAATATTGTTTCTGGATATAGAATTATGTTCCGTTTGTCCGTGTTCTTTCTGCATTAAAGGATTATGTGCGCCAACTCAATCTTGTTTAATGGCTGGTGGATGTGCACTGCGGGGGTGAGTTGTATTATGAGACAGGAGGCTAGCTCAACTTACACTCTGTAATGACATACAAGGAGCAGTGTAACCTAGACAACGACCATCTCACTCAGTTATTATAAAGAACATCAGTGAGATATCTGAGGGCTCTCCGGTCAAGAAACCCATTGCATTGTAGACATTGTTGTCATTCTGAGATATCTGGGAGCTCGTCGCTTAGTAAAGATTTTCTTACGGCTACATTCGGTCAAGGACCACGGTGATATATTGAGATATCTGTTGGCTCTTCGCTTAGAGAGGAGTTATTATCTGATGACTGTGGTCGATCAAATAAACAAACAAACCCGTGACATTTTAGATATTATTGCTTCAAGAGATTAATGGGGATCTTTTGTGTGTGCACCAAATAATTAACACAGACAGACGGTTCACGGACAACCAGGGTTGAGTCCAGAGTGGCGAGGGCAGCGTGCGTGTGTGTTAAGGACAGGGGCACGAGAGGCCGCCACATTAGACAGTACATCAAAAACAACCAGCGCGCAGCAAATACGCGAGCATAAATCGCCCAGAAAACAGGCGATTACGGAACACAGGGTTGTCTACGAGAAAATAGACAGTTCACGTGAAGGTCACTACAGGTAAATTTGATACCACACAATATTACTGAAGCTAGTTTTAGTGGCTGCGTCAGAGAATGAACGCAGACAGGTCAAGAAGAGGACAGCACAGGTGAAAAGTCGCGGGGACAAAAAGTTGTTTACGGCATGAGCGGTCAGTCCTATGTGTGTGTGTAGGACAGGACAAGATTGAAAATCCAAAGATAGTGACAGGTGTGAGTGGCGAGGCAATCGCACTGTGTGGTCGCAGGTCGAGAAGTCAAGGCTGTTTACCAATAAGAAGTTACTGAGGATTTTTTTTCACTGGCGGTGATAAAGAGAAATTGAGGTCACAGTGAGAGTCGGGGTGTGGATGGAGTGAAGATACTCAGGAAATTTCCACGGCCTGTTGTTGACAAGATGACTCATGTGGCGTGAAGGTGAATTGTGAATGAACAAAACAAGTTGTTTGAACGAAAACCAGACTTTGTGTTCGTCTTTGTTGAAATCCCTCTGTTATCATTACTCTGTCATGAGCAAACATTTTTACAACGAAAGATTACATGTCATCACCGCAAGCATGGTTGCATACAGTTGCCAAAACGGACTTACTATACAGAGTTAAAGCGCTGGACATTTGCTGACATTTTTTTTTGTTGAACCTTGTCGGTCAACGTGAATCCATAACATATATGATACAACAAAGCGCCATCTCCGCAACCAAGGTATAAAGACGTTTGGATTATTACTTTGTTGTCACCACGTCCAGGGAAAGTAACAACATATCAAAAGAACATTTTTCTGTTGGGAGTTACCGTCGTAGACATTTCGGAACATTAACTTTAACCAACAGACATTTCCAGGATATTATTGGAAACTATTTCTAACAAATTAAGAACTTTTGCGACTGGTTAATAAGTACAGTATTGTCGACCAGCCATTTAGACATTTTGTTTGCTCTCATCGTTCTAACTGTCGTTATCGTTTGTGTATCTATATATGTATATGTTATTACATGTAGTTGTTGGATAGGCATCTTTTGCAATTTCTATCTACATCAGGATAGGCTTTACAAAACGTGGTTCTTGTGCTTACGATATTTTTGTAAGGACAACCCTAAAATGTTAGCGTGGTCGTGCATTGGTATTAGGGTCCTAACCAATATCTAGAGCCGCTGTGTATGACGTCAGAGTTGTGTATATTGTTAATTAAGAGTGCTTATCTTTCTTTTCATAATATTTACATATGATATTTGTTTTCTTCGGATATACGTTATTATTGTGATCTTTCGTCATTTCTACTGTCGGTGTCAGTTTATATATATATTACGCGCACTGTGGTCGTCTCACACAAGCTTGTAGATGTTACTGTGGTTTATTTTTTTGTGATCACCGTCTCCGTGTACTTAGCTTGTGCGTATAGCGTCTCATAGGAGTCACTTATCGTATCATTCATTACTGTGTATATATATATATACGTATGTTTAACAATATTTACAGAGACTTTATGAAACTAGTTGTCATATATATATATATATATATATATATATATATATATATATATATATATATATATATATATATATATATATATATATATATATATATATATATGAGGGAGTATAGGTAAATACCCCCTCACTGCCTAGTGCTTGTAGAGTGACTGGGTGAGTACAGAGTGATGCTATTAGTACTACGAATTTACGTACACAGTGAGTGGTGGTGTATTTAGGGAAGGTACACAAAGACTAGAAGCAGAGTCTTTACATTTATAGTTTGCGGACAAACAGCAACGTGTCCACAAGTACAAGATACCTACTTTAGTGGAATATAATGAAGCAGGTGAACGGTTAGGCCTCAAGGGTAAAGAGTTACAGGAGTATGCAGAAGCAAAAGAACAAAAACAGGCTGAAAGAGAACAAAGACAGGCTGAAAGAGAACAGAAACAGGCTGAACTCGAGGCCAAATGCCTACAGGAAGAGAAAGAGATACAATTGAAACAAGAAATGGAACAACAAAAACGCTTACACGAAGAGAAACAAATGCAACTAGAACTTGAAAAGGTAAAACAAACAAATGCGATGGAAATTGAGACAGAGAAGCTCAAGTGTCAAATGGAAACAGAAATTGCACTAAAAAAAATTAGAACTTTCTAAGGGTCAAAGTGAGGAAAGCAGAAGACCTTCGCAGGCGGCACAGCGACTAAAACTACCATATTTTACGGACCGTGACAGTCTTGAAACTTATCTTTCGAGATTCGAAGCATCAGCGAAAGCGTTAGGCATACCACAAGGAAAGTATGCTATTAGACTAGGCGAGGTTCTGACGGGTAAGGCCCTAGATACCATGTTTAATTTACCTTTGGAAGAAAGAAACAACTATACTATTCTGCGTCAACGTTTGCTTACAAAGTTCCAACTAACTGAGCATGGATACAGAACAAAGTTTAGACAATTAGTGCCAGAGACAAATCAGGATTTTACAGATTTTGTCAATACAGTAAAGAACACATTTAATAAATGGATGGAGCTTGCAGAAGTAGGGAAAGATTTTAATAGATTAGTGGATTTAGTGTTAAGAGACAAGGTATTATCTTCATGTAATACTAACGTAGTGGCTTTCTTTAAAGAACGTAAACCAAAGGACATAGACACAATGTCCCAGTTGGGGCAAAACTATATGAATGCACATCCTAACAGTTCTATTGGTAGACAAATGAATGAGGAAATAGTCTGTACAGCGTATACGAAACAGGACCAGAATCCAGTTATTAGACCAAGATCGAAAAGTGTTGATTCAGCACAGAAATGTGAGCAGCAAGAACCTCAAGACTAATGGTTCCGTGGCAACCATTTTGGCAGAGCAGGACGTTATCCATACAAAAGGGGGAATTTTCAGAGACGTCCAAATAGTTATGCCGGATGTTGGAATTGTGGGAGCTGGAGACATAAGGCAGCACAGTGTGATGTACAACCATCCAGTGAGCCAACGAGTAACGTAAGGAAGGAGATCATCTGTTTCAAATGTGGCAAAAAGAACCATTTAGTTATGAAGTGTACGATGGGAGAAACAGAGCACTCAAATGCAGCGCAAGTGAATTGAGACATTAACAATGAAAGTTGTAGTGGATGTAAACCTCTTTTTGATAAAGACGGTCAGCCGGTCTTAATATGTGGTCACACAGTTAAAGCAGGATCAGCAGTGCATGCAGGAGGAATGTCTGAAGATGCACCATGGATTTGTTAATGATAGGCCAGCATTCACAATTAGGGATTCCGGATGTACGTCTATCGGGGTTAGAAAAAGTTTAATACATCCCTCGGATTACACAGGGAAAAAGATTAGATACATAACATTTAATGGGACAGTAGAATTCTACC
This sequence comes from Cepaea nemoralis, assembly GCA_014155875.1. Classification (NCBI taxonomy): domain Eukaryota; kingdom Metazoa; phylum Mollusca; class Gastropoda; order Stylommatophora; family Helicidae; genus Cepaea; species Cepaea nemoralis. The sequence continues at coordinate 106,885 of JACEFZ010006143.1, read as the reverse complement.
CATTAGCCGTGATAACAGTGAAAACACCATATATCACAGGAAGAGTGACAGCGTGTGTTCTAGACTCACCAGTGGCGGATCTGATCATAGGAAATGTGCCAGGAGTTAAAGATTGTACAGAAGAAGAAGTAGTTTATTGGGACCAGAAACATAGTTTAAGTAGTAACGAGGTAGTTACCAAAAGAAAACCTAAATTAGAGAGTATAGCTGAACAAGAAGAGGCACTTGAAGAAGACACAGGGACTCAGGACAAGGATAGTACAGCTGAGCAGGTGAGAATGGATCTCAAACATAGCGGTAGTGACTCCCAGAGACAAGATGCTACTATAGACAAATGTTTCCAAGGGTGTAGTAAAGTGAGACATAGCCAATCAAAGAAGGCTAGGGTAGATGGTGCTTCGGAAGGAAGAACAATACTCTCACTCGCCGGTTTTCAGATGACGTAACGGCATGTGGGCAAGAAGTGGTACCCTTAGCAAATAGAGACCGATATACTAGAACATCTCAGGATAGGGCATGTGCAGGGCACATAGGAGTAAGGTGGAAGCAGCATAGAGCAGGATGCCAGGTATATTGGCCAGGATTTAATAAAGAGGTCAGACTAAACAGAGACTCCAGTGTAACGGTACAATATGCAGATAGCAAAGTTAAGGCAGTTCAAAAGAGTGTTAACGACATCACTGAACCAGGGTTAGGATTAGCAAACAGATGTTTTAAAGATATAGGAAACATGAGGCATGGGTACATGAAGGGTAGACACAGCATCAACAGGAATCAGAGGTTGGTTGATGCAAGAAAAGAACCACCTGATATATGGTCGGTACACAAACTCTCCAGATAGTTGATGGAAGACAGAGGCAATGCAGCGCCTCGACATTTATTCATGGACCATTATTAGCAAAGTTACATGGTTTGTGTGTTATTGAAGATATTAATAGACCTGCGGGTACATAAATATAATGCTTTTCTATGTTATGTGGATTATTATGCCATGTATTAGCTCATGCATTGGTACACAAGATGGAAAGTTGGTGGTATTGATGTGTTGGTAATATGGAAGAGTACTAGGACTATTTGATGTATTATTTAGTGTGGTAGCTAAAGTAAGATGGAGCCATACTTAGGGCTACCCAGGCAATATGTTTGGGTCACATAGTTGATAAGTATTAGTCTCCCAACATTTGAAAACGATGTTTTCTTTTAAGGGGGGGGGGGGGGGTAATGACATATGCCCGGGTCATTGACATTGAGGTGAGTGAATGGTAGCCGGGCTACGAGAAAAACAACCAGCCATGAGAAATAATGGTGAGGGTGGGTGCAGACCCGCAGGGTGGATGGGGTGAGAGGCAGTTTAGTTTGGTGTGAAGTCAGAAGACTTGAAAGGGAGTTAGGGCTGAGACCGACTGCGGGGCGGATCGCTTTTGGACAGTGGATGTTTTGGAATCCGAGGGTTCGGTAGTCTATGGAGAGGAGCGGAGTTAGATAGAGATCTCCGTCCTGTGTTGTTCTCCCAGTTTTGAATGCAGGCCTAAAACCCAGTGGGGGTTGGATAGTTAATGGAGGCCTGAACCCAAAGTGGGTTGTATTGTGTGAGGTCCAGCCGTGGATAGTAGCTGGATAACTGTCTTGTGAATTGGAGATTAATAAGGCCTTGAGAAGGCAGTAATGTATGCTGGTTAAGTTGTGAGGAGGATATATATATTCTATGGATTATATTGTTTCTGGATATAGAATTATGTTCCGTTTGTCCGTATTCTTTCTGCATTAAAGGATTATGTGCGCCAACTCAATCTTGTTTAATGACTGGTGGATGTGCACTGCGGGAGTGAGTTGTATTATGAGACAGGAGGCTAGCTCAACTTACACTCTGTAATTACATACAAGGAGCAGTGTAACCTAGACAACGACCATCTCACTCAGTTATTATAAAGAACATCATGAGAGTTGTAAACATAAACAATGTATATTACCATGTGATGAGACACACCCCTCCCCACCCACACCTCCCCCCCACCACACATCCCCCCACACATATACCCTACCCATCCACACACACACACACACACCCAGGCACACATACATTCCCCTACTCATCCACCCATCCCCCACCCACACACATCCACCCACCCACACATCCCCACCCACACACACATCCCCCACCCACACACATTCCCCTACCTACACACATATCCCCATCCATCTCATAACCCACACACACTCACCCACCCACCCACAAACACATGTAGCACAAGACATCCACTGTGTGAACAGCACATACATTGTTATCACATAACAATCAATGTGTGAACAGAAAATTTCTCAAGAAATCACTCCAAAATACTTAATTTCAACTTCAAGTGTCATAATCATTCACAGGTTGGATTACAAGTCACTCTGAGAAATAAACAATATGCTTACACGGAGTAACATCTGTTGTGAAAACATATGTGTAACGCAGAGATCATTCAAGATGCAACAATCATGAATATGTAAATATCAAATGTAAACACTACATTAAAAAAAAGATATTCCTAACTCTTGGGATGCTGGTAACGGACATTGAGTTACATCTACGTGTCTATTTGCTGGATGGACTGGTTACAGGTATGAAGCTCATGGATGAAAGTCTCTCCCTTGGGACCAATTCTCTTGGTAAGATACTTCTGACCAGCTCCACAACCTGGGGTTCTCATGGGTTAGATACTTGGAGGATGGGGTGGTGAGGGATGCAGGAAGAAATGCTGAAATAATATTTGGGCTGGTAGGAGATGTACATGATCCGACTACCTATCTTGCCCTCAGCAATCAAGTCTGCATGAAAAGCATTCCCTTTAGTAGGCTGCTAGTAACACCGCCCATCTTAACCTCAATGGATCGTTTTAACACATAACCATGGTAAAGCTTTCCTGATGGGGCCAAGAACATCGACTTCTATCTGCTCCCAACCAACATCGCTGGTGGTCGTCTTGATAGTTTGAAATGGACTGATATAATTTCACCGCCAATTATGGTTAGGGTGGTCTGGCGGGCATCTCAGGCTTAGCCTTAGCCCCCCGTGTGTCTTTATTCGAATCGCCTTCTCAGCTACTCCTTGTTTTGACCTGGCTTATGAAATCTGTTTGACTATGGCGTTCCTTTCTGGTTAGAGTGCTGGATGTCGTAAGATGTGAAGTGACTTGGAAGATATATCACACTCTTATAAAGAATAATGTATTGTTACTTTCCAGCTTCCCCAAAACAGCGATAGACCATAGCAGTGACTATTATAACTAATTCAATGATTGTTAGTACAATGGACACGGAGAAAACTAATCCACGCGCAAAACTCAGCCCAGTAACAGCAAAGCGAATGAACTACGCTTGAGGTCAAAGCGAGTGAAGATTTTAAAAAAACAATATTGGATGAATGGATTGGCTTAAAGAGCCATCTCTACTTAATGTCAAAGTGTCCGTTACTGCTCTGATCAGATCGTCTTTAGAAGTTATCAGCTGACTGCACAGACTTCAGAAGTTAAGGTAACTATACAAACAGTATCAAAAGATGGTCACTGTACAATAAGAACCATTCAGAAGACTTTACAAAATCTTGTCTGACGCCCTTCTGTATACACTGAAATGTTCCTAACAGGCTGTTGATTATTATGGATGCTGTTTGCCGCCAATATATGTTTTTTTATTTTTCGCAGATCTTTGCCGTCATCGTTTAGTTACTCTAGCATTTTAATTATTTCAACATGTTTCACATTGTCAAATGCTGTTGTATAGTCTATGAAGCATAAGTACAGATCAAAAGTGAAAGATGATGATGGTTAGAATGTGTACCCAATGTATCACTGACGAGAAATTGCGTATGGAACAATGTAACACTGCCTCGGTTATATATTAATAATCACATAGTTGCCTATATAAGAATTAAACTGTATGAGTTGAGTTGAGTCAAGAACGGATATCACAGCACTCGGTGCACTCCCATACGTGCTCCTTCCTCACCTTCAACAGGCAACGAAGAGTTCCAGTACTAATGGTACCAGTTGCAGTTTGATTATGTGTTTGTCTCACTTTTGCCCGAAGTGCTGATTGTCATCCAGATTCTCTGGTTCCAGTAAATATGCTTTGCGTAGACAGTAACCCACTGCCTCTCCATTATATCTAGGCTGTATAATTCATGCAATACACGTCATCCCAAAGGGTCTTAATCTTATCTGCCTAATCTGCACCAGTAGCTTCTTCCAAGAGGTCTGGGGAGCTACAGGCCAGGAAAAGATATCTGGTCAAATGCAGCCACTTTTGCCTTTGATGTTTATGAGGGGTTCCAGCGTTGGCAGGAAACGATGGCGGCGGCGCTTGATCTCGAGGATGCATACAATAGAGTTAGATATAATAATTTGATGACCGCACTGATGGAGAAGGGGGGTCAATCCCTGATTGGGGAACTGGATAGCAGCCGTCCTGTATTCTCGCCGGGTAGCTCTCCGTCTGGGTGCATGGACCTCAGAGCCACATATGTTAACCCCGGGACTGCCACAGCGATCTGCAATCTCACCTGTGCTCTTTAACGTGTATACAAGCAAGATTGCAAACCTAGAAGCACCAGGGGTTGGAAGGATACTAACATTTGCAGATGATATTCTTGCATATAGGCAGGGAAGAGATAGGGCACAAACAGCCCAGGAGCTTACAGGCGACAGTAGACAGAGTGATTGACTTGTGCACAGAAATGAGTGTTGTCATCCATCCGGAAAAGGCTGCTGTTTTGTGGTGCTCTCTGGATAAAAGGATTGTGAGTGCTGATGCCCCAAGGCTCACGATAGATGGTAGAAACGTCAACAGAGAGAACAAACTGAAGTATCTGGGAATCACATTTGACAGAAGCCTGTCCTTCAAGGACCATGTGGAGACGGTTGTGACAAGATCTCAGAAGGAACACTATGCACTTAAAACTGGCTGCAATGGACACAGAGCAGAGAATGCTTTTCACACTATACCAGCACTTGATCCTCTCAGTGATTGATTATGGACTAGGACTGTTTACTGTCTCAAATAGTCAACTGGTGAAGTTAGAGCGCATGCAGAACGAAGCTATGCGGGTCATTCTGGGATGCACCAGAGACACCTCAGTAGTGTGTATGCGTTACATCCTTGGTCTGCCGACTGTTGCTGGTAGGCTCAAGGTGATGCTGGCGAAGGCATACTTCGGAGTAGCTGCAGACACAGATCACCCTTTGCATGAGGCGCTGGACGCAGTTAAGGGTCAGCGACTGATAAGAGGGAATCATGGATAGCTCAGGCGGAGGATACGATCAGACATGTGTGCATCTTGGAGAACATTAGGCTAGGAGAGGAGTGGGTCAGAGTGTGCGGAGTTGTAGTTACATTGGGTCGGGTGTGCGGGGAGTGGCCGGCGGGGCCGTGGAAGTGAAATCCAGCGGCTAATTCAGGGTGATGCTCTCGCGGGTGGTGTGATTTTCTACACGGGTGGTTCGGATTCGGGGGGTGGGAGAGGTGCCTGGGGATTCATGACGTTTGGTGCAGGAGAGCCTGGCATGTGATGCCACATCATCTGGTTTTGGAATGGAGGTGGGGGAGGTCACTGCGGCTTTCTGCTGGATCGAGAGTACGATACACACACACAGACATCGTGATTGTAACTGACTCAGAGGGCATGCTGGGGAAGGTGGGGACGGGCATGCTTTGTGCAGAGTGGCTTGCTTCGCTTGCTGAGGTCACGGGTGGCAAGCATCGCCAGGATCTTTTCTTCAGGGCATGCCGGTGAACAGGCGGACAGATTGGCTGGTTCTGAAAAACTTCGTTGAGTAATATGCATGACAAGGCAGAACGAACGAACGAACGAACGAACTTTATTTTCAATGGGTCACAAATTGGGCACGCAGTCCCGTCTTACATTCGGTCCTTCCAATCACTGATCTTTCGTTCATCAGTGCATAGTGCATTCACATAGGAAAAAACATTGTCAAATGAATGTTGTAAGCATAAACAATGCATGTTACCATGTTATGAGACAGATCCCCCACCCACCCATCCCCTATCCATCCTCGTGTCCCCCACACACACATCCACCACCCAACCACAAACATACCCACAGGCACATCCATGCTCTCATCCATCCACCGATCCCCCAACCCACACATCCCACACACACCCACACATACACCATCTCCCCACCCACACACACATCTCCCACCTACCACACATCCCTCCACACACATCCCAACACACACAAACCCAGGCACACATGCATGTATCCACCCATCCATCAACAACCCACACATCCCCCACCTTAACACATCTCCCCACCCACACGCACAAATTCTCCACCCATCCCATAATCTACCAACACTCACCCACCCACATATCCTCCACCACCCACCCACACACTTCATCCACTCAGCCAATCACACAACCCCAAACCACTTATCCAACACCCACACACACATATTCCCGGCAACTCACATATCCCGCACCGACCCACACACAAAACCCGCACCCACCCATTCATCCCCCACCTACACACATCCCCCACCCACACAATCTCCATCACATCACATCCCTCATCCACACCACACACACACATCCTCCACCCACCCACTCGCCAACCACCACCTCCCTGATCTCCAATCCACAATCACACATCCCTTAACTTGCATCGTACCACCCACACACACACACACACACACACACACATCCCCATACCCATTCCCACATCGCCACCCACCAACACATTCCTCAAAGACACCCACCTCCCACCCACACACACCCCACCACCCACATATACCCCACCCACATACATCTGCCGCTCACACACTTCTCACCCACACACACATCCCCCCATACACTCATCTCTTACACACATCCAACCACTCACGTACTCATCCGTCAACCACTCATACCCAAACATCGCCCACCCATCTCAATCTACCCTCCCACCCACACACACCCAAACCACCCAGCCAAACACACATCCCCCATCCTCACATACATCCGTCATCCACTCGTATATCCCACACCTCCCCCACCCCTCACACACTCCGCTCCCACACCCCACCCCACCCATAAACACATTTCCCCCACACACACATCCTCCACATGTATTCTCCATACACATCCCCGACCGCAGACGGGGTTGCGGCCTTGTGGAAGTACGTGTACACCTCGAAGGAGCAAATGGATCATCATGGTCTGGCAAGAATGAAGCAGCGAGGAGTGACGAGGGTATCTGGCCGACGCTCGACGGTCATCATGTGCTACGCCGATAAGCGTGGGCGGTCATGTATTGCCATCTCACTCTATCACCAGAGTCGTTGATCGGCTCATATTACTTTCTAGACCATGCCACGTGGCCAAGCCATCCAGGTATTTACTTATCGGTCTTCCCCTTGGTCTCCCCCTACGATCTTGCCAGTTGTCACAAAGTTCTCCATTTCATTTCTTCTCATAACATGCCCAAAAATCTTTGACTGTCAACGTCTAATGAATCTAATCAGTTTGCGATCTTCATTTGTTTCCTGAAGGACTTGTTCATTGGTTTTTCTGTCTGTCCATGATATTCTTTGCGTTTTCCTCATAAACCACATTTCCACAGCCATCAGATGTTTTTTCAGCTTGACTGTTCATTGGCCATGCTTCACATCCGTACAAATGTACAGGTTCTATGTAGCACTTCAACACTCTTTCCTTGTTTCAATTGATATTGTTTTATTGGTCAGTAATTTTTTCTCTTGCAAAAGTCTAACTTCGCAATGGCAATTATTGTTCTAATCTCTTCTGGGCATCTCCCATCAGATGTTATGACTGTTCCGAGATTGCTTGCTTGCTTGCGTTCACTGGCTATGAACTCCAGCGCAAGGTCCTATATGTCGGATGAAGACATCCTGTTGTCCAACATCAGTGTGATGTCATACCGGACCTGAGGTTTGCGTGAGTATCCGTTGTCCCATGTCTGGCTTATTGGTGTGTAGACTGGTGGTTCCTCGCCATGCAGGTAGATACTCTCCGGCTTCGGAAGATCTGTTCCGAGATAACTTCCCCCTCTATAGCGAAGAAGTAATGAGAGAGATCAAAGAGAAGCCAGAAATACTAATTGAAGTTATAATATAAACAATCTAAGCTTTGCAGCTGACACAGTATTGATGGCAGATAATGCAAAAGATCTACAACAATTGCTGAACATTGTAATATTAGAGAGTGCAAAGAAAGGATTCTCCTTGAATATCAAGAAAACAACAACAATGGTGATACCAAATAAATTTGTGACACGAAAATGTAAAAGAGAAATAGAAAGGAAAATGCTTAACTAAATAGATAATTGTAAATTCTTAGAGGGAAATATAACATCAGATGGAAAATTCACAATAGAGATTAAGAGCAGAATCGGGCAATCAAAATAATTTTATGCAATAAGTCACTATCATTGAAAATAAGAAGGAAAGTTCGAAATGCTAACATAGTGCCTGTTTTGCTGTAAGGTAGTAAATCTTGGAAAATAAATAAACAAATTGGAAAGAACTTGGAAGCAACAAAGATGTGGTTCTTGGGGCTGTCAGAGTAAATAGCAGCAATTGCCTGAAAGAGGCTAATAAAACTATAATATTACAATAATAAGAAGAAAGAGAAGAACAGCTTTCATTGGTCATGTGATGAAAAGAGAGGCGTCGGAGAACAATCGTAACAACTGGAAAATTGGAAGAGAGGCAGAGGAAGACCAAGAGAAATAATGCTGGATAGATTGGGACGGTGGCATGGATTAATATTATGTGCAGAGATCTGTGGAGAGACATGAACGTCCACGCCAGCCGCCAGGACACTTGATGATGACTGTAACATAACGTATAGCATCACTGCACAGTTTGCCAATTCAAACACATCTAACAGAGATTTTTGTCGCACCAAATTGAACTACGAATACCTTACGGCACACTTGACAGATTTATTAATATAACTGTCATAGTAAAATAGTCCATCGAAGCGTCTCGGAATGGTACACCGATTGGATGAAAAAGGACATGTGATCAGAAAGGTGGTACGGAGACGCAGCCAACGCTTGACCCGCGCCTTCTTCTGTACAGCTTTGGGACGGACGGATCATGTTGTTCTGTGGTGTAGTTTGTATTCATTTTCTGTGACCAGTCATCACTGACCGGGGTAAGCTTACCACTCTCAAGATTAATATGACGATCCTGAATAGGAAGGCTAAGTGATGGGAGTAGTGCTAATTGGTGAAAGAAGCATATAAAGAAGATGCAGCCAGACTGTGTAGGAGAATGTAGCAGCTCAGGTCATCCTCCTGAGTATTGAGCAGTTTGTCATCTTGTCCAGAAGGCAGGTAGTGTAAATGATGATACATCCATCAATGGACCTAGTTACCAGGCAAAGGCTTAGTCCCTTTTTCCTCCAGAAGGTTGATACTTCCAGCTGTAACCCAATCACTCCAACCAACTTCTATATTAGATCATGGTAAATAAGAGATGCCCTATCAACACAGGCCATCCATACTTACTTCAGCAATGAATCTTCCATGAACACCACTGTATACCGTGTTCAGTGTATTTTCCACAGAGACTCAGACATTTTTCACAACATTACATTTGGGAGAGATTGGGTGGGTGGGGGGGGGGGGGGAGAATTACATGTGTTTTCTCATGCATCACTCATGATTTTATATCATTGGCACCTTTCCGTCTTGACAGACGATAGTTTGGTACATTGTGCTTCAAAAAGGCTTAATAACTACGATCCATGGCGGTGGCGAGTGTGGCTGTTAAGGCCAATTCTTGCTGCAAATGTTTGCCCACAGTAGGTGCATGTGAAAACATGGTCATTTCCACCATTTTGCACCATCTTACGTCTCTCACGCTCTGTGTGTGCTTTATCTGCAATCATTTTCTCCTTTGTCTTTATTCCATTTCTGATAGTTGCCCTCCATGCAACACGTTCAGCGGCGACGTGCTCCCAATGTGCATTACCAATGCCTGTATCAATCATGTCCCGCTTACACACATCTTTGTATCGTAGTAGAGGCCGACCCTGAGATCTCCTACCCGTCTGTAATTCACCAAAAAAGATGTCCTTTGGTATTCTACCATCATCCATCCTCCTAACGTGTCCTATCCATCTAAGTCTACGAAGACTGAGCATGGAATACACCGTCACACAACCTGATCTTTCCAATACTTCAGTATTTGTGATTTTGTCTTGCCACTTAATACCAAGTATTCTTCGCAGACACCGCATATGAAAGCTGTTTAAACGTTTCTCTTGGCATGAGTAAGCTGTCCAGGTTTCACTGCCATAAAGAAGAGTACTAAGGACACAGGCTTGGTAGACGAGGACTTTTGTTTTGGCAGTAAGCTTCCTGTTCTCCCAGACTCTTTTTGCTAACATGTTCATTGTTGTTGCTGCCTTACCAATCCGGATGTTGATTTCCTGATCTAGGGATAATTTGCTATTTACCTCTGATCCTAGATATGTAAAATGGTCTACTATCTCCAGTTCGGCATCGTCAATAAAGATTGATGGTACACCATGTGCACCTTGTGACATAATATGTGTCTTCTTTTTGTTTATTGTTAAACCAAATTCAGAACAAGCATTGGAAAATGCAGATAGTAGATGTTGTAATTCTTCCTCAGAGTGGGTCGTAATCGCAGCATCATCCGCAAAAAGCAACTCTCTCATTAGTACCCTGCTAATTTTGGTCCAGGGATGTAGTTATTGCCTCTCCATAGCACAAAGCCTGGGCTAAAATAAGGAAACCATGTGTTGCCCATGCAGCATGATCCCTCTCTCGGCCTGCCTAGTTCACTCCAGAGGAAAGTTGACACCTATAATCTGGAACAAGACAAGCTGCAGAAGCTGCTGGATCAGCAAAGCAATGCTCTAACTGTCCGCCTGTCGGAGCTTCGATCCTAGACCAGCTGCCAACCAAGGCTTAGGGCCTGGTCTGCACTGCCATGACTTATTTTGCCTTTGGGTTGCATTTCCTCACACCAGGATAAGGCTAGTACCCTCCCAATTGCGCTCTTCCGCCCGAAGCCGTTGGCACAATGTGGGGTGTCGGATTTGGTAAGCGCCGACCAACATTCGGCGCTGACAGAAAGCAGGTAGTACCTCTACTGCATACGGTAGCTCAGTCATATCTGACTAAGACCAGCACATTTTCGAGACAAGGGTTTGGTTGATGTAGAGTTATTTCCCCAGGGACATGGTGTTTTTTTCACATGCTGGCTACTGTTTGTGTTTAGGTGTCCACGTTTTGTGTCGAAAGATTTTATAAATGATCTATGATATGTATGCATTGATTTTGTGAACCATGTTTTTTCTTTACTCCATATTTCCAACCCAATTTTAGAGTTTATTAAACATGAAATTTACTTATTATTCTGTACAAGTTCATTGTACTGTCATAACTTTTACTTTGTGTTTAATTAATATTTAGTTAACACAATTTAAAGTAGTTGGGAACCAGTAAGGGTGGGTGATCTCACATGGGGAACTGATTGTAATTCTCCCATGGTGACGACCGAGGTTCCCAGGTTCATCCAGAGAACCCTCACTTTTATTCTAATCATTGTCCTACTGGACCTTCTTGGAATCATGGGGACTTTTGGGGGATTTGAGCTAATTGGATTCTTTTATGAGGAACAAATTTCTGGTGTGTTTCCTAACTTATCCGATGCTTCCCTAGACCTTTCGAGTTCTCTATAGTCTATTTTCACTACCAAGCCTCTTACACACCATTAGGAATTAGTCCCAAGTCTAAAGCTAAAAAGTGTTCGGGGGATGCACATAGTGCTACTGATTCTTACCACCATTTTCCACTCCTTACAATGACATGCTCATTAGTTTGTCTGTCTGTGTATGGTATACTTTGCATTTTCCTCAGAAACCACATCTCCTCTGTCATTAGATGTTTTGCAGCTTGTCTGCTCATTGTCCACGATATAAAACACACTGAGAAATACAATTATGTCCATTGCAGTCGATGTGCTATAAAGAACTTATACTGTTGCATGCGAGTGAAGCATGGACAATAAGTTGACAAGCAGAGAAACATCTAACAGCATTGGAAGCATGGTTGCTGATGGAAATGTAACAATCACTATAGACACACACACACACACACAAAAACAACAACAACGAGGCGGTCCTTAAAAGACTAACGAAAGCCGTTAATTGATTAGATACATTAGACACCGGCTGCCAAGACTTTTGGAGCTAAATAAGTAAGTATTAGCTGACAAGATTGATGGAATTTCATACTAAGCTTAATAATAATCTATTCAGAACATATAAATGTCCTTTTGTATACGTATACATAATTCCCACCTGAACTGCCCCCAAAAGTTCCTAATTAATAACATAACAACGGTGTAATTCGTGTTTATCTTGTTAACTGCTTCTTCGCTGGGAACCTTTGGAGAAAAACTATAAAATCCAACGGCATCCCTTCACTCTTTGACTCATTCTCTCGGTGATTTCCAAGATTGGCTGTCACTGGCAGACGCTTTATGAAAGATCATATTCTGTGTATGCTACTTAGTATGCTACTTGTGTCAGGTGATTCTAAGAGACGTAGTTCCCAGCACATTTTCGAGACAAGGGTTTGGTTGATGTAGAGTTATTTCCCCAGGGACATGGTGTTTTTTCACATGCTGGCTACTGTTTGTGTCCACGTTTTGTGTCGAAAGAGTATTTGGTTCCAATCTTCATACTGTTGGTTATTGAATAGCCTTCACGCTTCCAAACGGCTACAAAATATGGCCACTATTACCATAATAAATAAAATTGCAATGGAATTCGTGGGGTCGTTGACGGCTGTAGTTTTTGCTTGTCTTCCATGTCGTTATAAAACGGCCAATAATTACCCACGAATTTATATTCAATGCTACTTCTGTGATAAAGTATTACAATTCCAAGCAAACCTATAATTACGCATCTGGCAAACTATGCAAACACGCAGGGCAACATTTGTCGGTAAACGTTTAGACAGTAATCTTCATCTTCGTATAGCCCATGTCGTTTGGCCATTGGTAATCGCGTTTGTCTAAAGCTGCCTGTCGCTCGGAGAACCTGGTCCTACAAGACTGGCCTAGAAAAAGAACTGGTTCAAGGAGAGAAGCCATCTGGCTATACGGCTGATTTGAATATTCTCGCTAGTCTCTCTCTCTCTCTCTCTCTCTCTCTCTCTCTCTCTCTCTCTCTCTCTCTCTCTCTCTCTCTCTCTCTCTCTCTCTCTTTACGTTTTATTACCTGTGTGGGATACCCAATTTTAAACAGTAACATTGACTTTTATAGTCATTTATTTCATTTATTTATTCTTTTCGAAAGCAGCTCGTTACTTAGCTTGCGAAGTAGTTCTTTCAAGTTAAGTTATTGCATGCTCATTCGTTTTAATTCGTTTTATTCAGTGTTTGCACTATTTTTTTTCTTCTCTCGTTAGTTAAATCGTTATAATATTGTCATTTGCATATCGATTTATATTACTGGGAGTTTGTAAGTTAATGTAATTTTGAATTTTTATGATCTTGTATTTTTGCTTAAGTTTGACTAATTTATACTTACTCCATGGGTGAAATGTCTTAGAAGTGGCAACACTGGCTCAGTAAGTCAGAATACGCATTGAACACTTAAACATACGCCACTTATTTAATAAGCTGCCAGAGTTATCTTTTTTTCCTAATCAAAAGTTTCATTTATTCGGCCTTAGTGAAAGTAGACTAAATGAAAATATTTCAGATGAGGCACATCTCTGTTAAAGGGTATACAGTTTTTAGAAGAGATCCCTGTAGGAAACAAGAAACAGGCTTAGCAGCCTATGTTTATAATTTACTAAATGTTCACCGTAGGCTAGACTTTGAAACTTGCGAATTAGAATCTATTTGGTTGGAACTAAAACTTCAACACCGCAAATCTCTGATAAAATTGGCTATCTCTATCGAAATTCCAACGCTGGACACGTCTGGTACGAAAACTTCACTACCATGATTGATGTGGCTTTCGCTTCCGGGAAGGAAATCATACTACTCAGAGACTTTAACATTGACACCAACAAATCCAACATTATATGGGGAAGTATAATTGCATCATACAATTTCCAAGAAATAGTACAACAAGCTAATAGAGTAACAAAATCATCTTCAACACTTATAGATTATATTTATGTAACTTGCTTAGACAACATCATAGAATGCACCGTAATCAATTGTGCAGTGAGCGATCACTACAAAATATGCTGCACATGTTCTAAAAACGGAATTAAAACTCCTAAACAAAATACAAATAAGTATAAAATATAAGCAGGTACAAAAATTTCAACCAAAACGCATTTTTTTTTTTACAGAACTTGCTCCGTTGACCTATAGACAATGTCTATCAACCTCCTGACCCGGATGATGCCCTGGAATTCTGGATGAAAACCTTTATTGATGTTTTTTGACAGACATGTGCCAATCAAGGAAGTTAAGAGTAAAACATCACATGAAACCACCTTGGATCACCCAGAAATCACTTGAAATTATGAGACAGAGATAAATCAAATAAAAAGCTGGATCTCAGCATAATCCGTACTCTAAGAAACAAAGTTCAATATACCATACGAAGGGAAAATAAAAATTACTTTAAGAACTTAGTAATGGATAAAACAAATAGTAAGGATATATGATGGAAGGCAATTAACACCTTGACAAACAAGTATAATTTTCAAATTCATTACCTTCAAATCATATTACATGCGACCAATTCAGTAACTATTTTCAAACTGACATAGACCAGTTGAAGGCTTCAGTACCAAATGCTCCTTGCAATTTATCTTTACAGTCGTCGTTTTGCGAGAATAGATGCTCCCGGGATATTCTTTCCGATATACCGCTAATGACAATCACTGAAGTATTCACTTACCTCAGTAAACTAAAAAGCACAAACGCATCTGGGTTAGAACAGGATTCTTCGTTGTGCTGCGCCAGTGATCTGTGTATCACTAACCTATGTATATAGTCAGTATCTTTCCAAAGGCCACTTTCCATCAGCTCTCAAAATCGCTAAAGTGTATCCTCTTCTTAAATCTGGTTCATTAGGACAATGGTCTCCCGAACAATTACAGAACCTATTTCCTTACTATCATCACTGTCTACACCACTATAAAACACATCCATAAGTAACATTACAGTATTTAGTTGGCAACAAGCTTACTGTTTACAGTCAATCAGGATTTCGACAAAAATAATTTTGCCATACGGCCCTAACAATCATGATAGAAAATTGTCACCAGAATATAAACAAGAACAGTCTACGTGGAGATGTGTTTATCGATTTCAGGAAAGATTTAATGTGATAGACCATGTTATTTTAATTTTTTTAACACTAGAGACACAGAAAATTGGCCCTAATGTAGTGACTCTAATAACATTTTTCTGTCAAACAGAAAGGAAATAGTATCACACAATAAATGTCTGTCTCAAACCACTACCTTCAATATTGGAGTACCGCAAGGCTATATTCTTGGCTCTCTGTTATTTGTCATCTGTATTAACGATCTATTTTTCCATCTTTTGTCGTCCTGTGATCTATTTGCAGACGACTGCACAGTGTATACAAACGCTGAAAGCTGTAATTTGCTGGCGTCGTCTGTGCAACAAGAATTAAATAATGTAGTTTGGTGGAGCTATGCGAACCGTATGCAAATTAACATCACTAAAACAAACTCAATGTTATTAACAACCTGACAAAGACTTCAGACTCTAAATGCTCACACATTACTCTTCAACTTCACATCGACAACATGCCAGTGGAAAGTGTATTTGAGCACACAACATTAGGCTTAATAATTGATAGAAACCTAACCTTTAATCCCCACGTTCAAGCGCTCGTTAAACAAACGCCGAAAAAAGTCTACCAACTCGCCAAAATTAAAAATTTCTTTGATGTGGACATGTCACGAGATCGCCATGAGTTAACCAGATAATGAAAATACAGAAGTTTGATTAACGGGATATTTTCTAGGCCACAGCGATTTTAACTAACAGAGTAAATACAGCTGCACGAGTTACATCGGGTCAGCAAATAGTAAACATTGGGAAGTGAGTGCGCTGAATCAGACACCGCGTTGACAGTTCTATAACAGTTAGAATCACATATAATTGCCCAGCTCAGTACATGGAACAGCCCTGTCTGTCATTTGTAGTTCCGGACATCAAGCGAAATGGCGGCTGGGATTGTCACCACTGAAGAGAAGATTGACAGTTTATCAACAGGTCGGAAGTGCCCGACTAGGGAGAAAACGGTCAGACTGTCATTGGGTATTTCCCGACATCAAACGGAATGGCGGATTTGACTGTCACCACATGACAGAAAGTTGAGGGCTTGTTATTGGAAACAGTGGAACACCTGCAGGACATCAACAACGTCACGTGCACAATGTAAGGTTGTTTGGAAAACCATGATTGGCAGCTTGGTATCGAAACCCTTTGTTGGAACTGTACAGTAACTCTCTAGATTGTTTTGGATGTCAAAACCAGTGATGACAAATCTAACATTGATGGAGCCAGGGAGGATGGATCCCTGACAAGGGAGGGTCTGTCCAATATGCCACCTGTGTGGGCATAAAGGAAAATGTCACGTGATCAACTTTAGGAGTTGCCATAAAATCCCGAGTTGGGACCAACTAGGGGAACTTGAAAATGTGGATCTAGGCAGACATGCTTGTCACTGCAGCAGTTAGAACATCTAACGTGTGAAGGAGATATTTGATTTAGTTTACACGAGCCTGTATGGCTACCATTAGATGTAATTTAGTGTAAACTGCAGTGCTGTAAGGTTACCTCTGGTTGGAATGAAGAACCTGAAACCAAGAGACAATCCGATCCCGGATAAAGTTTGGCGCAGGAAGATTGGCCAGAAATTGTACAACAGAGATTATGCTAGAGGAAGATGATCAACATTGCTCAGTGGAGCTGAATGGTATATGTATCCTACAGGATAAATACCGAATAAGTTTAGGTCATACCAGTTTTAACACACCAGTAGTGATGGATATTCAGTTCATTTATGACTAGAACAAAAATAAAGGACTCTATTGGAGTACAGACAATAACCTGTTAATATTGAGGACTAGAGAACATTTAGCAAGAGACAAAAAGTCTGGTTCATAGGACAGTGTTCCAGGTTTGTTTTCACCGCGCCGGAATTATGAAGCCGGAGTTTCTATAAACTATTAGGAACAGTGGTGTTAGGAACAATACTATTATTTTCCATGGAGTATATATTTACATGAGATTCAGATCTCATGGTCATCAGAGTTCCTGGAGGTGGACATGTCTGGAGAGAAGGACACGACTTCGGTGAGGTCCCTGTGATGAGTCTTGTGAGGTCGTGTGATCCTTGCCATGATGTGTACACTATGATCCTGAACTTTGAGGGCTGACACATACATTTATGTTATAGTACACGACACACATTTTCTTCGCATACACGTCTCATATACGTTACACTTTTCTTTTAATAAATTAATCTTTATTAATTTTTAGAAGCAAGAGTTGTTGAGTATGTTCTTCTTCTTCTTCAGCATTCCGAGCCATTGAGGTTCTTTGCTGCAAATACAATCTGTCTCCATTCGTCTCTCTGGTGGACCTTCTCTTGCCAGTCGTTGATTCCAAGTGCTTGTAGGTCTGTATGTATATTATCTCTCCACCGCCTTCTTGGTCTACCTCGGGGTCTACGGTCATTTATTTCCTGAGTGTAAGCGAGTTTTGTTTCCCTATTATCTTCCATTCTTTCTATATGCCCCAGCCATTGTAGTCTATTAGCCTTCATGATACCAGTGATTAGCGGGGACTTAAACAAATCATAAATGTCTTTGTTACTTCTTCTTTTCCACTCTCCACTTTGTGTATCCCTAATGGGTCCAAAGATGCGTCTTAAAATTTTGTTCTCAAAGGTTTGTAACAAGGCTTCGTCTCCTTTCGTTGTACTCCAGGTTTCAGAGCCATACAGCACAACTGGTCTGATCAGTGTTGAGTATGTTGCATTGGGGAATTATGAGAGGGGGCATAGTACGACAGTGAGAGAGTGATAGGAAAAGGTGTCCACGGGCTGATGGAGTGTGATGGACGGAAGCTGGTGGATTCTCCAGGAGATTGATAGAAAAAAAAAATTATAATGTGGGTGTTAACTCTCTTCACTCCAGGGACGACACTTTAAAGGAGGACACGACATTATTGGGGGCTCGTCCTGGATCTTTGGACAGCGGGATCTCCCATAAACGGAATCCTTGGACAGCGAGATCTCCTGCAAGCAGGAACCTTTGACAGTGGGATCTTCTGACCGCGGGGTCCTTTGACACGGGATCCTTAGTTATAAGCGGGAGATATCATATTGGAGAATCCAGCTAGAGTGAATGTGGATAGGGGTTAGGACTAATATCTTACCTGTTCACACTTCACACGTCTGCATAGGTCTGTGGTCCTGATTCTACTCTTGTCACTGAGTGAATGTGCTATGTGTGGTAATATCTAGATTTATAGTACTTGTTCATATATCTGTATGGTAATTTGCAGTTATATTGTACTAGACCTGCTGGCTTACCTCTCTGTATAATGGCCACCCCTAAACTAAGCACGTTAGAATTAAAGGCAAAGGGGGAGGAAATGGGACTGTCGGGTTCTGCTCTAACGGATTACATACAGGAAGTGGAGAGAGAGTATCGTCAAGCAGAAAGGGAAGATCGAAAGGCCGAGTTGGAATTGAGAAGGATGGAGTTGGAACAAGCAGCTAAGACATTGGAAGCTGAGCAAGCAGCTAAGAAATTGGAAGCTAAGCAAGCAGCTAGGAAATTTGAAGCTGAGCAAGCAGCTAGGAAATTAGAAGCTGAACAGGAAGCACAGAAAAGGGAGCACGAGTATCGGATGCGGGAACTCGAGCTCAAGAGTCAATCCAAGGGAGAAACTGAGGGAGCAGTTGGAGGTTCCTCCATCCCAGGCTCAACACCAGTAGGTGGACATGGGTACCATGCTATGAAGTTTCCTTTAGCGGTCTACGAGGAGGACAAAGAGAAGATTGACAAGTACCTTCAACGCTTCGAGGCTATGTCGGTTGCTATGGGTCTGGAGCGTAACAAATGGAATCTTAAGCTATCCCAGGGTTTACGCGGGACCGGATACGAGGTTTATTCTCGCCTGCCACCAGGACATGAGAACAATTATGACGAGTTAAAGACGGCTCTGCTGAAACGATTCGAGGTTACGTCACATACCTACCGGAAAAAATTTCGAGCAGCGAAACGAAAACCGGGGGAGTTGTTTGCCGCCTACAGTTTGCGTCTAAAATCTTATCTCCATAAGTGGATGGATTTGGCTGGGTTTGCACATGACTATGAGAGTCTGGAAGAACTCATGGTGGTCGACCAGCTGAAGAAGCAAATGTCTAAACCTCTCAGGACGTTCCTGGGAGAACAAGGAGCGGAACGTATTGACCTCGTGACTAAATTAGCAGAACGGTTCGTCGAGGTACATGGGGAGGCAGGCGCTGAATCAGACACCGCGTTGACAGTTCTATAACAGTTAGAATCACATATAATTGCCCAGCTCAGTACATGGAACAGCCCTGTCTGTCATTTGTAGTTCCGGACATCAGGCGAATTGGCGGCTGGGATTGTCACCACTGAAGAGAAGATTGACAGTTTATCAACAGGTCGGAAGTGCCCGACTAGGGAGAAAACGGTCAGACTGTCATTGGGTATTTCCCGACATCAAACGGAATGGCGGATTTGACTGTCACCACATGACAGAAAGTTGAGGGCTTGTTATTGGAAACAGTGGAACACCTGCAGGACGTCAACAACGTCACGTGCACAATGTAAGGTTGTTTGGAAAACCATGATTGGCAGCTTGGTATCGAAACCCTTTGTTGGAACTGTACAGTAACTCTCTAGATTGTTTTGGATGTCAAAACCAGTGATGACAAATCTAACATTGATGGAGCCAGGGAGGATGGATCCCTGACAAGGGAGGGTCTGTCCAATATGCCACCTGTGTGGGCATAAAGGAAAATGTCACGTGATCAACTTTAGGAGTTGGTAAGGCAGCAACAACAATGAACAGGTTAAGAAAAAGAGTCTGGGAGAACAGGAAGCTTACTATCAAAACAAAAGTCCTTGTCTATCAAGCCTGTGTCCTTAGTACTCTTCTTTATGGCAGTGAAACCTGGACAACTTACTCACACCAAGAGAAACGTTTAAACAGCTTTCATATGCGGTGTCTGCGAAGAGTTCTTGGTATTAAGTGGCAAGACAAAATCACAAATACTGAAGTATTGGAAAGATCAGATTGTGTGACGGTTTATTCCATGCTCAGTCTTCGTAGACTTAGATGGATAGGACATCTTAGGAGGATGGATGATGGTAGAACACCAAAGGACATCTTTCTTGGTGAATTACAGATGGGTAAGAGATCTCAGGGTCGGCCTCTACTACGATACAAAGATGTGTGTAAGCGGGACATGATTGATACAGGCATCGATAATGCACATTGGGAGCAAGTCGCCGCTGAACGTGTTGCATGGAGGGCAAACATCAGAAATGGAATAAAGTCAAAGGAGAAAATTATTGCAGATAAGTCACGCACCTAGCGTGTGAGACGTAAGATGGTGCATGATGGTGGAAATGACCACGTGATCACATGCACCCACTGTGAAAGGACATTTACAGCGCAAATTTTCCTTATCAGTCACATTCGCTCCGCCATAGGTAAAAGCCTTTTTAAAGCACAAACTATCGTCTGTCAAGACGGCAAGGTGCCAATGTAATAAACTCATTCTTATTAGACAGAAAACAAGTAGTATCACACTATAAATCTCTATCGCAAGCCATTACCATTAATACTGGAGTACCTCAGGAGTCTATACTTGGCCCTCTGTTATTTGCCATTTATATAAATGAGATAGGCACCCAGGACACACTGACAGCGGAATTTAAAACTCTGAAGAATGCCTTAAACCTGAATGGGTACTCCACAGGATTTATAAAGCGCCACTGCCAACAGCCCAAACCGACATCAGAAGTAACTACAGTCCCTAAACTCAAAGTATTCATCCAGCTAACCTTCCTAGGAGATGACGTAATAGCAACGTCTGCGGGACCGGCTCACCACAGCAGTCGAGCGAACATTCTGTGCTGCAGCTCTAGTCATCAGGTACAGAAACACACCGATCCCATTCCCAGCAGTAAAAGAACCTGTAGCTTTGTACGCCAAATCAAATTGTATTTAACAATTTACATGCAGATGCGAGGCCATCAACATAGGCAGAACTGAGCGACAGTTACATTGCAGGGTTTCGGAACATATTCCGAATTGGTTAAACAAGATACTGCACACAGATGATGGTAGCCTAGGCAGGCTGACACACCGGAAAAGTCTGGAATCTTCGGTCGAGAGACATGTGCTCGAGAGTGGTCACCTGGTTGAAAGAGACAGTGCCTTCCGTGTGTTGTTCAACACACAAAGTAGTCGATTGTTAAAGTTTGCTGAAGCTATACTAATCAACCTGCGTAAGCCGTCCTTGTGTAAGCAGAAAGACATGTTAGTCGGTTTAAAATTACAGTGGTAGACAATCGACATTACTGTGCGAACATGTGTATATTTCAGTGTGAAGGAATTATCTAATTAATTCACGTAAGTTGTGTGATTTCTGCAGTATGTACCTGACGAGATGCAGCGAAATATGCCAGGCAATAAATCGTGCAATCTATTGTTTGTGTCTTCGTTATTCAAATTTATATAAATGATCTTCCCTTATACCTGTCATCGTCCTGCGATCTATTTGCAGACGACTGCACAGTATATACAAACGCTATTGATCGTAATGTGCTAGAATTATAATTGGAACAGGAAATAAATAGTGTAATTAACTGGAGTCATGCAAACCGCATGCAAATTAACATTTCTAAAACAAAATCTATGTTAATAGGAACCAGGCAAAGACGTCACACTCTAAACTCGCAGAGAACTCTTCAGCTACACATTGGTAGCACGCCTATAGAAGGCGTAACCGGTACGCCTTCTATAGGCACAATGGGCTACACTGGGTCTTATCATAGATCAAAATCTATCCTTTAATTCTCATGTTCATGCTCTAGTTAAACAAATAGCAAAAAAAATTTATCAACTTGAAAAAATTAAAATCTTCCTCGACGAAAAAACAAGAAAAATATTCTATACTTCCCACATACAAACACATATTGATTATTGCTCCACAATCTGGGATGGATGCTCCAAATCAAAAACAAAACGCCTTTATTCACTCCAGAAGAGGTCAGTGCGTCTACTCAATGGTGATAAGTTTACGGACAGTTCTAACCTACATGAACGTCTTCAGTTACTGCCACTCCACAAACGCCTACTTTTTAATAAGGCTAAACTAATTCACAAAATCCTATTTCAAAATGTCCCAAGCTACCTTTGGCCATTGTTTAAATATAACACAAGACATAGCGAACGACTAAATATACTTCATGTCCCTAAACCTAGGATAGACTTATATAAAATAAGCTTAGCATACTCTGCCACTCAGTTGTGGAATAATCTTCCACAAGAAATCAAAGACACCACCAATCATTATACATACAGTCGCAACCTGTTTTAACACCACATCAGGACAGACTACATGCCCCCTTACCAAAAAAAAAAAAAAACAGCAACAAAGACAATAATAATGATAAATTATCTCGAACGACAACTAGCCAGAAAAAAAAACATTCCCATATTTGTGGCACGTTACACCCACCTTGGGTATTTATGATGCCCATGTTAAACATTGCCTCAACGAATCATGTATTATTGATTATTTTGCATGCATTTTAATGATTATTGTTCTTTTGTTGTTAAAGAATTGCTTTATAAGAGATGTTGAATGAAAGAATGTATGAGAGGAAATAGAGAAGAATGGCAGAATGTCAGACGGGCATGCGTGCCCAATTCTTAACCCTTTGAAAATAAAGATTTTCGTTCGTTCGTTCGTTCGTTCGTTCTCTCTCTCTCTCTCTCTCTCTCTCTCTCTCTCTCTCTCTCTCTCTCTCTCTCTCTCTCTCTCTCTCTCTCTCTCTCTCTCTCTCTCTCTCTCTCTCTCTCTCTCTCTCTCTCTCGCTATATGTTTGTGTGTAGTTTTAAACTGCGTTCATTGGGAAACACAACCCCACAGAGACTGATGACCCATTGATGACACCGAAGTCTTTGGGATTAAATACAATTACAATACAAATGGGAGCTAGGGAATATTCCAATTCCAATTCCAATTTTCAAAAACAAAAATTCCAAATTCGGCCTCGTCTAACCTGCTTCATCAGCTGTGGTTATTGTTGAGGATCGTGGTTTTTGTGGGTTTATTCACCCTAATTCTTGTCTTGTGAGTCCTTTCTCGGACTGGTTATGTATCGTTTGTGTCTGTGACGTCAGTCCGTCGGTCGGCGGCTATCCTTTGTGCTCGTCTGTTCTTGTGGTTTTCTTTGTTTGAGTAGGCTCCTGGCTCGTCTGGCTTGACTGGCTGCAGTCCTTATAAGGACTTTTCGTAATCCCACTCCAGCTGGGGGATCGGTCGGCGGCTGTCCTTTGTGCATGTTTCCTCTTGTTTTCTTTGTTGACGCAGGCTCCTGGCTTGACTGGTTGCAGTCCTTAAAAGGACTTTTTTAATTTGGTATTTTTGTCTCCTTTTTGTGCATTTTCTGTAGGAGCTTTTCGACGTTTTCATTTTCCTCCTTGTGCCTGTTTTCACTGTCGCGTTTGTGAAGCTGCTGCCTAAAGTTTTCTTCCTCCGTGGTCAGCCATGGGACGATTTTACCGTCATCTATATAGTACTCGAAGTCGTTCTCACAGTCATAGTGTAAGACTGGGTATACCATCGGTTTCCTCCGGAGTTTCTTAGACTTCTTCTTTTCTTTTTCTTCCCAATGCCTTCTGAATTCCTCGCGCTTGAGTTCCTCCTTGTCGACTGGGTATTCTGTGCCTCCTTCAGAGATCCGACGGTATAGTAGTTCCCTCTTGGGCGTTGTTGTTGGGCTGCTGGCTTTAGTTTGCGGTTCAGGCTCGAACTCTTGGTTTTCTTCTTGAGGTTTCTCTCTGAGTTCTTGTGTGGCTTCTGTTAGTTTGTTTTGAAAGAGTCCATTTCAGCTCTATGCAATTCTCTTTCGGTCTTGATCATTTGTAGGATTTCTTCGTTCTCCTTCTTCATCTCAGCCATGCGCTGGATCTCTTGTTTGATGTTGAGCTGGATTTCTTTCATGTCGGCCAGCAGCTTCTCATTATCGCTGGTCGGAGTCGTCGTCAGCAGTGCCTTGACTTGTTTCTTCAACTCGTCTATCTGCTTTTGAAGTTGATCTCTTTCAGCTTGTGATATACCCGTGACTGTCTCGCCCCTCTGCATTGCTTCCTTAAATGGTGTCTTTGTGATGATGGAGATTTTTAAGACGTCTTTATGTCTCTGCAGGTACGGACAGCCCAGGTATCTTGCTCCATGTTTGCCCAGGCAGTTGGCACACTTTCTTATATTTCTTGGCCGAAGATGTTAATACGTGATGTTTGGTTTGCGGAGGGAAAAGGTGTACTATCAGACAGAACTGTCAACGACCATGATTATAAAGATGAATGCAAACATTGGAGAACCGACTGACAGTGAACATGATTTTAAAGATGTATACAAACATTGGAGAACGGACTGATAGTGAACAGGATTATAAAGATTTATCCAAACACTGGAGAACTGACAGACAGAGAATATAATTATAAAGATGTATACAAACACTGCAGAACCGACTGACAGTGAACATGATTATAAAGGTGTATGCAAACATTGGAGAACCGACTGACAGTGAACATGATTGTAAAGATGTTTACAAACATTGGAGAATCCACTGACAGAAAACATGATTATAAATAGGTATACAAACATTGGAGAACCGACTGACAGAGAACATGATTATATAGATGTATACAAACTTGGAGAACCGACTGACAGAGAACATGATTATAAAGATGTATACAAACACCGGAGAACAGACTGATAGTGAACGTGATTATAAATGTGTATACACACTTTTGAGAACCGACTGGCAGTGAACAAGATTACACTTATATATACAACCTTTGGCAGTCTAGGTGGCCGACAGTATAAGAGCACTTGCTGCTCTTGTATATTTCCGGTGCATTGACTGCGAAGTAGTGCGTTTAGTCGTGTACATGAAGCTAATCATCACGGCCTGGAGAGAATGGGGCAGCAGGGAGTGACCAGAGGATCTGTTCCACACACAGGACGTCGGGGAAAGGAAAGACGGACACACAACTAGACTCTTTCTGGTAACATTAGTATTTGGACTCTTCCCTGACTGTTGAGGATGGTGACGAAGAACGTATGGGAATGTTCCGAGTGCTGTGATGTTGGTTATTGACTTAACTCAGCTCGTCTGAGCTCAACTCAACTCAACAACTCAACTCAACAACTCAACTCAACAACTCAACTCAACAACTCAACTCAAAACATCAACTCAATAACTTAACTCAAATCAATTCAAATCAACTCAACTTAACAACTCAATTCAGCTCAACAACTCACCTTAACAACTCATCTCAACTCAATTCAACTCAATTCAACAACTCAATTCAACAACTCAACTCAACTCAACTCAGCTCAACTCAGCTCAGCTCAGCTCAGCTCAACTCAACAAGGCTACATTAATATAAAATCTCCGTGATGCAGTGGTGTCTGCCTCATGTTGCGAAGGTCGGTGTTCGTTTCCTGTATACTCCTGAAGTTGGTGCTCTGTGAGAGGTTTTCGGCTGGTCGTCCTAAGGGAAAAGACGAGCCATGTTTGATCAAACTCGGTGCAAAAAAGTCGATCCTCTCCTTTGAAACATTGCTTTGTAAAACAATCGAATTACGCCAACCATAATTGCGTAGATGTGTACAGACATCTGAGACCCAGTTCTGTGACTAAATTACATTAGAAAGATATGTACAGACATTGGAGTCTCAACTGACACTGAACAAGATTGGAACGAGGCACCTAAATAAGAAATATTGTTAATCTTGCAAAAGCTCCAGATGTTAATCTTGAACAAAAATCAAATGGCATATGAAAATCATTGCCACCGAGGCAAACCTGAACTGTCGCAATGAGTTTCTAATTAATAACATAAGAACAGCGTATTCTGTATTCAACTTTTTAAACTGCGTCTTTGCTGGGAACTCCTGGAGAAAACAAACTATCAAATCCGCCGGCATCCCTCCCTTCTTTGACTTATTTCCCCGGTGATTTCCAAGACTGGCAGTCACTAGCAGACGTTTTATGAAGGATCACTTTTTATTCCAATCTTCGCTCGCAGAAAATGAAGAGTGATTGACAACAGTTCTTAAAACGTCAATGTTGTTAGCTGAATCATATGACCTTCAGCATTGATTGAGAAAAAGAACCTTACAGGAAAGATATTAACACTTTTAATGAAATATCCTTGTCGGGATTTCTGGCGACTGAGGGCAGCACGCGACAAGGGAGAAACCCCAATTTTCCAGGCTAACCTGGGTTGGGACGTTGAGGTAGTTGATCCACGATGTTGAGGAAACGTCGTTGTTGACATTAAAGAATATATGCATCTTTAATGTTGTCATTAGTCTTAGATGTGATAATTCCTTGTATTTATTCATGATAAATTAATGTCCGCCAGCATCAGCGACATTCAATGATGCTTTAGAGCAAGTGGATCCATCTCAAACATTACACGTCCCTGATTCGTCTGTATGCATAGTTGCTTTCACGCATTCTTTGTTTGTTTGTTTGTTTGTTTTATTTTAATTTTGACATTATCAAACATTCTGTTGCCGTGTTGCTCTTTTTTTTTTTTTTTAGTAATGTCAGTCAAACCAGTTACGGCACGACTTTGCCTCCAAGACCAGACAACACAGAGATTGTGTTGTTGTTTTTTTTGCCATTTTCATATATATTTGAGCAAACTTATTTTCTTTCACGTAATCGTATTTATTATTTTCACATCTGATACATTTCGTTTGCTTGTTGTTTGATTGTTGTATCCAGCCGGGTACGATAAGTGGGCCGTTGTGGTGTAGTGGCTAGACGCTGGCATGTCGCCCTGTGCTGATCGGTGTATACAAATATGAGCTTAGCATGAGTGTCGGCCACTCAGAGTAAATTCAGTAACATCTACATAACGTCTCGCCTGTATCCTATTAAGACGCGGAAGCTCCATTGTTTGTTCTGTATAGACTCATATATACCGTTGTATGTGATACGCTATAAACCCACGCCATTGCAGTCAGACAAACTTTTCTTGCGCGTTACATAGAACTAGTTCCTACATATGCCTGTGAATCCTGGACAATTAGTAAACGAACAACTCAATCCTTGAGGCCTCATAAATGTGGTTTTAGAGAAAAGTGCTCAATATTCTTTGGACAGCCAACATGAGTTATATAAATGTTTCAAAGGAAGCTGGGACACAAACGAGGCAGCTTAGGACAAACATCAGAAAGAGACAGTTGTCATCTTAATGGTCACAGTATGATACCAGGAAGCGTAGGAGCATAATGTGACAACTGCAACGATTCGAGGAAGATACATCGAGGATGACAACGAGAGAAGATTGTGGAGAGCCTTTTGTCAAGACGCGGAAAGTTCAAGTTCTAGTTCAGCCTGAGCCGAGTGGCCCCGTTCAACCCTCGACTATATCGACTTGGTTGTATTTGGGGCCTTTATGTTGTTTCTAAGACTTCTTCTTTCGAAAATATAGTTCGTATATCTGCTTCCTTGAAAGAGTTGAGTTGCTGCGATTGTGTTCGTTTCACCCTTGTGGTTTTACATGTCTGAACAGAGTCGCACACTTGTTAATGACTGGAGTAATGAGTACCCACCCCGTAATATGGTGCTGTTTCCTTCAGGGAGCTTTACCAGTTGTCGTCTCTACTGGTGTACCACGTCTTTCCCCGTCGTGGGTTGTCTTCGAATCTTCTCGGTCTTCTTTGATTTCGAGTGTCGTGGACGGCTTGGTGGTTCGTTTTTGGTGGAGAGCGAGGCGGAATCTTAGCCCATTCGGCTTCAGTTTGATAGCGGTTTTCATCCAGTTCTATTTCTACATCTGTTGATTCTTCTTCTGTCTAGGTCTTTGCATTTTCTGGTTCGGATGTTTAGTTCTGTGGCATGAGCTGTTCTATATGTTCTCTTTCTTCTTGTATCTGTTTGAGTTTCTGTAGTCTTTTCTGACTCGTCTTGGATTTTTGAGAGTTTCGTCTGTTTCAGCCTTAAAAGCTGAAATATGCGGAAAGATGTCAGAACATTCACTTATAGTTGTTGTTGTAGATTGCACCATATAGAGAAGATTGATCACTCACTCCAGTCGGCAAGATGATTGATGATGATCATGAAGAAGCTCACTAAGATGACTGTCTCCAGCCTTGCACATTGTCCCCTCTACTTAGTATGCTACTCGTAACTGTTGATTCTAAGACACTTAGTTCCCAAAACTTTCCCAGCACGAGGGCTTAGTTAATGTAGAGGTATTTCCCCCGGGACTTGGTCTTTTCTAACATACTGGCTGCAGTTTGTGTTTAGGTGTCCATGATTCGTGTCGAAAGAGTATTTGGTTCCAATCTTCAGACCTTTGGTTATTGAACAGCCTTTACGGGCGTACACAATATTATGACTATTTCCATGACCAATAACATTATCATGGTGATGCCTTTATTTTTCTACTTGTTACATATATTGTTCTAAAAGTGCTGTGAATTGTGCTGTGAAAATCACCACTTGTGAATTTATTCTTAATGCTACTCATATGATAAAGTATCACTATTTCCATCACAGATTATAATTACGCATATGGCAAACTATACTTATTTGCCGGTAAACATATAGATATATTTTTTCTTATTGTTCTGTGGCGTTGATAATTACGTCTGTCTACAGTCGTCGGTCTGGTATACTGCCAGTCATTTCTGATATTGTTCCTCCAATCTATGATCTTCTTCTTCTTCAGCGTTCAGAGCCATTGAGGTTCTTTGCTGCAAATACAATCCGTCTCCATTCGTCTCTCTGGTGGACCTTCTCTTGCCAGTCGTTGATTCCAAGTGCTTGTAAGTCTGTATATGTATTATCTCTCCACCGTCTTCTTGGTCTACCTCGGGGTCAACGGTCATTTATTTCCTGAGTGTAAGGGAGTTTTGTTTCACTATTATCTTCCATTCTTTCTATAAGCCCCAGCTATTGTAGTCTATTATATTAGCCTTCATGATACCAGTGATTATCGTGGACTTAAACAGATCATAAATGTCTTTGTTACTTCTTCTTTTCCACTCTCCATTTTATGTATCCCTAATGGGTCCAAAGATGCGTCTTAAAATTTTGTTCTCAAAGGTTTGTAACAAGGCTTCGTCTCCTTTCGTTGTACTCCAGGTTTCAGAGCCATACAGCACAACTGGTCTGATCAGTGTTTTGTATATTGTGATTTTGGTGTTACGAGATAGCGCATTTGATTTTAGTAGATGTTGTAGTGCATAGTATATCTTAATTCCAGAGTTGATAAGCTATGATGTCACACTAAAATATTTTCTTTCTGGGTCTTCCTCTCCCACTCTCCCCCCTCCTACTTTTGTGGTATCGCGAAGTACTCCAACTTTCTCTGTCTGGTGGCACTCCCAAAGCATGTCGACTGTGATCTTCTGTTGAGAGTAACCAGTTCTCGTTGTGAGTTCACTTCTTTCAACATATCTTCACTTTTCTTTCTATTTGTCCATGGTGTTTTCCTCATTCTTCTATACAACTACATCTGTGAACTATGAGGAGATTTTCCTTGTCTTAAAAAAGTCTTAAAAGTAGAGAGTATCGACTTCACTGCCCGGGGTTGATTCCATATGGCTCGGTCTCTTTTCGCAGGAAAGACCTACCGAGAGCATCGCACAAAGCACGAACACCTTAGCTCCAGCGACGACCTCCAGGAGTCTCCGAGAAGAATGCACTCGTGAACCGAATGATGTAGCCCGAAATTGAACCTACAACCTTCGGAGCGCGAGGCAGACGGCGTGACTACTTCGCCACGGAGACTCCCTTACGCCAGTTAGCAGGACACATGATTGTCGTAAGTCTTCCTTACTTACTTTCGTGTTGTCCCTGGAGTGGGGGGAATCAACACTACATTTTTATTACCCCAATATTATTGTCCTAGAGAAACCACCAGACTCCGTCCACAAAACTCCGTCGGTCTGCAAACACCTTTTTCCTACTCTCACTCACCCTTGTATCATGCCCCCTCTCACTTTTCCCCAACATACATACTCCACAACTCTAGCTTTAACAAATAAATACAAAATAATTTATTAAGCAAAGAGTATAAGTGTGAGAAGTGTGTGTTAGTAATGTGTAGAATGTGTGTCGAATATTCTAGTGGGTGCAGACTTAGACCAGGTAGCTGAAGAGCCCAGCCCGAATCATCCCAGAAAGGATCACACAACATCTTCATTCAGTCCACTAAGACCTCACCCAGGTATGTGTCCATCCTGCTAGATGTAGATTTCCACCGGTGGCTGTTTGGTCACTCAAAAGAACTAGTCACAGTCCGACCCTAAATCCTGTCTGGATCACACAGTTAATATATGTCTAATTTGTTCCTATACTTATAACACCCTTGTCTAGTGAGGACACGAACATACTGTTCTTTGAATAAATGTACTTCCTGTCTCAAGTGTCTACTGTTCACAAGACCATTGTTATACTAACTTCCTAATAAGTTTATACTGATTTATTCCCATGTGATGGGGAATAACTGTATCTCTTTGTTTGTTCACCTGTCGTGTAAAACATACTGCCCACTGGTCTTTTCCCAGGTGGTGTAAAAGAAATTCACTTTCTACTATTCTGTTCCCAAGTGATGTTTGAAACATTAATTTGACGATTGGTCTTCCTCCAAAATGGTGCGGAGAAAACAATTTCTTGTATTCTGTTAATGTGTGACGTTTGATAATCCCTCTTATGATTGTTCCCGTAAACCCTTTTTATCATGGGCTAAGTACAAAAGATGTTGACCAACTGCCTGCACCAAGGTCTCCATTCTCAGTGACTTGAGTGACCTAAAGGAGCCTGTCAACGAGAGAACAACACATTTGGTGATAGCAACTGTCCCTGACCTCCATTGGGGGGGGGGGGGGGGGGGGGGGTGTTCGCCTCACTCAGATACATGACAGTGAACCACTCTGTCATGGGCATAGGAGTTCTTCACTCCGGTCTGCAGTGGGTTAAGATCAGGACAGAGCAAAATGTAAAGTGTAGACCCCTAGCAGACATCACTAGAAGATCCCATCATTGTACATTCTCCCCATCCCCAATTTCCCCAATATCACCCCACTACACAATTCTCACTAGCAGAGCTAATTCTATTCATTACTCTAGCAAGTTTTTACCGAGGCTACTGCTTATATTAACTAGGCCTAAATATACTCTCTACAATACCTTAAGCACAACACAACAGTGTCTTCGAAATCATATCCACATTTTGCCATAACAGGCACGTGTACAATTAAATCTAATTAATTTCCGCACACGGTAGATATTTTTTTAAATCCACTGCAGTGACAAACACGTCCGTGCAAGTCAATCCTCAGAGTTACACTCCTTGTAAACAAAGCATGTTTTTACCCAACAGCCTTGAGTGGCCACGTGACGTTCTTTTGATGTTAACAAAGGTGGTTCAAGGGCAGATTATCCATTTCTGATAAATTCTTTCCCTTGGGTTTCATCAATGTCACAATAGTAGATTATCTCCCCCTTTTGGACAATCCATGCACAAGTCGCTTCCCCCTTTTTCTCAACATATGCCTACAATTTCCCGTCTTGTGGGGATTGTCAAAGAAGATTTCCTTGTTTGATGTTGGCGACTTAGCGGTGTCCTTGATCTAACTGGTAAACAACTGCAGATGTACATTCCGACTTTGTTTTTCTGTCCCGGTTAAAAAACAAATGTAGCTTTGCACACAGGCCATGAATATGACCGTCTGTATTGTCATTATCTGGTGGATACACAGTGAAATCATGACAATGATGATGATGATGATGATGATGATGATGATGATGATGATGATGATGATGCTGATGATGATGATGATCAAGCGAACTCCACTGTACAAGTCACCAAACACGCGAGGCGGGTGGAACATACACACATGGACTCCATGACAGGACTGGGATTCACTACCGAGAAGTAAACTTTATATATATTTACATATAAATTGTCCACGTGGGTGTATAAGTTAATGTTTATTTTTGTGTGATGTGGAAGGCTTTAACCCCATCGTTAATGTCGTCACCTGTGATTGTGTTCTAATAAATCTCACTGATTCTACTTCTCTATGTTATTCATACACTCATTGCAGTATTCGCATTGTACACCGTTCTATTTGTACAAGGAGACATTGCAAAAACATATAGTCTATATTGTGTGACATTAGAGTAGTATAAGTATCATCCATATGAAGACGGTGCACAACACGCTATTTCAACAGTATATTAACTGATGGAAAGATATAATCACAAAACATATCAATTATTCTCAGTAATAATAATCACTATATGTCTCAAGTATAGCATAGAAGCGGAAACAGAAAAGAAAAATTTCTCATTAAAAGAATACAGGAAGACTGTGTGCGAATGGTATACAGATAGCTGGATCCTTCCTGCCGCTACAGAATTCAAAATTTTCCTTGTTTGATATATACTGAAGCACATGAACAATGCACCACCTGTAAAATGAAAGAACAGAATGTGAAATGTAAATATCAGTGTTTACAAGTTTACATAGTTGGAATCTTTATTCATTTTCCTATTAATCCATGCTGGTCATTAATAAGTGCATTTGATTGCTACGAAATTCATTGTATTATCTTCAGGCAAGGTAGAAAACTAAAAATGCAACCAATTAAAAAATGCATTACCACTATCCTCAGTTTCAGGTATATCCACCGTGTGCATGCAAGCAAGCTTGGCAGCGGCCCTGCATGGAACACCACAAATCACTGAATGAAATTCCGGCAAATCAAGTCCCATTCATGTGTAAGAACAGCTTCGAGCTGTTGCAGATTAGCTGCAGAACCTTGCCTGTAGACTCGGCGTCCAAGCGCGCATCACGGATGTTCTATAGGAGACATGTCTGGTGACAGGGTAGGCCAGTTAATCATCACAATGTTCTGCTGCTGTAGATATTTCTGCGTAATGCATGCGTGTGCGCACGCGCGTTATCCTGATGGAGAAGTTCTGGATAATTTGTGAACGCAGGAGTAACCAATGCATCCGAACCTGACCTCTATGTGTCACAGCATTAACATTTCCACAGAAGACGTGAAGAGGCAAGCGATGGTGAAAACTGAATCCTCCCCAAACATGAATACTGCCACCTCTAAATTGGATGTGCTGACGAACACTGCAATCTACATAGCGCTCTCCACACCATCGCCAAATCCGCATTCGGCTATCAGCAAAACTCAGGTTGAATCTGCTATCGTCTGTGAATAGGACATCATCCCACTGCAGTCTAGTCCATCTAACATGTTGCTCTGAACATTGCTGACGCTGTTAACGATATCTGTGAGTCACGTTTGGCCAAACATAAGGTCGTCTTGCAGTAAGGCCGGTATCTCTGAGTTGTCGTATGTCATTCGAGAGACTTGCCCACGTCTACCCATTATTGCTGTTTCTGTTTGACTTGCCGGGAGAAAACGATTCCTTGGTTGATTCAGCACAGAATATGACGGTCTTGCGCAGGGTAGTAACTCGTGACTGGCCAATTCGAAGTTTATCCCAGGCACTGCCAGTGGTTCCGTAACGTTCACAGAGATGTGCAACAGTGTTGTGTGGCAATTCATCCTTCTGGCAATGGCCCGCTAGCTTATTCAGGTCTCCAACATACCAATGACTCATAGGTGGTCATTTTCAGATAGTTGTGGCATTTCAAGCACATGTACTTGGTGTTTTGTCTCAACTCCCTTTTTATACCAAGTATACAGCCACAACGCGTACACATTTTCAGGATCATAGCTGTTGGAAATCATATTGCGCGTGTAATTGTCTTTGTTTTCATGTAGTATGTACACAAACCCATGGGTTGAATCACACACTTTCCATTCCAGCAGCCATTGGCTCTCTAGCTCGTGACAACCAGGAACATGTTATGAGGGGAAGTATACAACTGGCACACTTGATGAAATAGAGCAGTTTGAAGACACGGAGATAAATACCCAGATCACTTAGATACATAGCATATTCTGGACAAGAACACAAACCTGAACCGTGACTCGGGTGACTATGTGACTTGTCAGACCTTAACTTCTCACGCTTATGGAAAAGACACATGTTGTGGATGACAAGCTGCAGGGCTGAAATAAGCAACCTGACGTGGCTCTATTACAGTCTGTTGTACACTTACCATGCATGGTACATAAAATTGTGGCCTTGACACCACATGAACACAGGACAATCGATCAATCGATGGTCACGAATGCAGCGGAAATGACCGGACATATGCGAACTAAAAACCGAACACACCCCCCCCCTCCCCCTCCCAAGCCGTAAAGTTAAGGTTTGCCATTTCACTCGTCGATTTCCTTTCCTTTCTGTTTTAGTACATAGTTACAGGACGTAATACTGACGATTTCTTTTTGTCTTTCATCCCATTTTCTGCAGTTATTCCCTGAGGTCTTGGCGCTTTCTCACATGCTGGCTGATGTTTGTGTTTAGGTGTCCATGTTTTGTGTCGAAAGAATATTTAATTCCAATCTTCAGACCGTTGATTGTCGAACAGCGTATACGGGCTTTACACAATATTACGACTATTTCCATGACCAATAACATTATCATGGAACCTTGAAGCCCTTAGTTGCTGTTTTGGAGATTTTTCCGTTTTCAAGGTCGCTGTTAACAATAGTTATCTTCAGTTCATCGGAAGACTTCCTCTCTGAGTGATTTGTGAACCTTTAATGATCATCGCTCTCATTGTTAGCAATACCGACGAGGCTCACAGCTGAAAATCCGCAGCACATCATACAGAATGTTTGAGGCTGGTTCGACTCCGACAACCGTACCGGTAACAAAGGTAACCCTGCACCTGTTGGGGATTGAAAATAACAGATTTTGTCTTGGCAGATAAGCAGACTAACTACAATGTCTCTGTGGATGCGAAGATGTCTATAATACTCTTAAACGGTATCGTAACACATTATAACATAATCAACATCAACTTCCATAACACATTAGACCACAGAAAGAATTTGAAAATAATGATCGCCGATACCTGCCTGGAACCAGTCAACTGAAGAAGATATATTACCCATATTGTCTAATCTTGAGAAATTAATCTTGAACGAAAATTTAATGTCATGTGAAAATCATTCCCACTGTGGCACACTTGAACTATCTCAACGAGTCCCTAAGTAATAACACAAGAACAGAGTATTCTGTGTTCAACTTTTGAGTTGCCTCTTTGCTGAGAATTCCTGGAGAAAACAAACTAATCAAATACATCGGCATCCTCTCACTCTTTGACTCATTTCAAGATTTCCAAGACTGGCTGTCACTGGCAGACGCCGTATGAAAGATAACTTTTTATCCGAATTTCCCCTCGCAGAAAATGAAGCGTGATTGACAAAAGTTCTTATAACTCCGCAGTTGTTAGCTGCATCATATGACCTCCATCATTCATTGCACAAAAAGAACCTTACCGGAAAGATATTAACACTTTTAATAAAATATCCCTGTCAGGCTTTTTGGCGACTGAGGCGAGCACGCAACAAGGTAGAAACCCCAATTTGCCAGGCTAAACGAGGTTGAGGACGTTGACATAGTTGATCCATGATGTTGAGGAAATGTCGTTATTGACGTTGAAGAATGTACGCATCTCTGCTGGTGTCATTTGCTTTAGATATGATATTGACCTGTATTTATTCATGATAAATTATTTTCCGGCAGCATCACCGACATTCAATTATGCTTTTGAACAAGTGGATCCATCTCAAATATCAAACGTCCCTGATTTTTCTGAGAGCATATTTTTTCATGTAATCTAGTTGTTGTTGTTGTTTTTTTTTGTTAATATTTTCACTCGTGTTTTTTTTTTCCTTAAAATGTAATGAACCTCCTAGACCAGACAACTAAGGTGTCCAAAACAATGTTTTCCGGACTGAATTTGAGTAACGATAACACAAACGATAGAATGTAAGATATTGTGCCTAGAATATTTCAGCTTGACTGATTTATCTAATTATATTAGTTTATGTTGTATGATTTTTGCAGTGTATACTTGATGGGATGCAGCGAAATATAACTGGCACATCTATTGTTTTCTTTTTTTCAAACTGAGATGCTCCTTGTTTTAACATAGAGTATTGCCAACATTGCGTCTTTCCTGTTGTCGCGTTTATTATTTGCAAATTGTTGTCATGACCACCCACGCTTTCCGGCATGGCACATGATTGATTGATTGATTGTACATTCATGTTTTCTTTAGTTGTATTCAAGCCAGAAACAATACGACAATACGGGTTCCGTTGTGGCGTAGTGGCTAGACGCTGGCATGTCGACCTGGTCGTGAACTTAACTTACTTACTATCAACATTATCAGAATACAAAGATTAACACTATAAGTGGGTAATTACATACCTTATTTTCTGTTCGCGCCGAATCTTTGGGCGGCACTCACCAAACGCGAACACCCACATTGTGTCAACGGCTTCGGGCGGACGAGCGCAAATGAGAGTACAAGTCTTATTCTGGTGCAAGGAAATGCAACCTAAAGATGCAAGGCAGACCAGGCCCTTAGCCTTGTTTCACCTGACTTAGGATCGAATTTCCGACAGGTCGACAGCTAAAGCATTGCTTTGTGGATCCGGCAGCTTTTGTAGTTTGTCTTGTTCAAAATGTATTTGTGTCATTGTTTCTCTCTGGAGTAAACTAAGTAGGCCGAAAGAATGATCACGCTGCATGGGAAACACATGGTCTCTGCAAATCAGCCCAGGGTTTGTGCTGTGGAATGGTTATTATGTCTTTTTGTAGCACAGTATAACAAACTATAGTCTGTCAAGACGACCAGGTGCCAGTACAGTACGGAGTACAGTACGGAATTACAACACATGCCCAATGTTAATGCAGCTATTTGCCACATTCCTGGGAAACGTTCTATGAAATCTCTCCATGCTGCAATGTGTTGTTTGTCATAACATCCTCAATATCCACGAAGTGCTGCTCTTTCAGTGACGATGTGTGGTCACGACACGAGAAACTGCAGTTCAAGGCCATTTTGGAGATTTGTGGAGCTTATTCTCAGAAACAGTCGGTCATATTTTCCGGTATGAATGAAGCTCTTCACCGATAGAAATCGAGGTAGGCGATTGTCATTGTAGACCTACAACTTTGATTTACTAACTTGTCGATCTAGTTCTGAAGCCACGTATCTTAATCTGATTTACACACAGCAAGGCCATTAACCTCTGCAGTGTGTGCAGTGAGCTGATAATCTGATAACCCCTGAAGAGGCTCTGGTTAGAGCACTAATGTAACCTTTCACGTGTAGTAAGGATGACCTTTTAAGCCAATCCATTTATAAATTTTTTTCTCTTTCGCTCGCTTTGAACTCAAACATAGTCCATATACGTGCCACCACTTATAGTGCATTGGACTGATTTTGCTTGAGATTAGCTTCTCTAGCACCGGTGTCCCTCACCATCAGACGAAGGGACTTCTGAGATATTTGTAATTTATGTGCACAAGTCAAAGGACAAGAAGTCAACAGTTTAGTCCAATTGACCGGTGTATTGGTTGAACCTGCTATCTTGACATCATCACATCGGAAGTTTAGGAGCACACGAGCACACTTTCTTATCCATTCGGCCATGCTGACCTCCGATTCATCCAATAAACGTATGCCTGTGTGTGTACAACAAATGTGCACACAATATGCATATAAACACGCACTGACCTAGGGCAAGCTAATGCCCTCGTGTGATAAACAACACGCGCACTAAAACATCCTGATTATCTGGCCTTGAACCTGTAAACGTGCCACTCAACACATGTACAGGCTGGGTTTTTTTTTTAGCAGGAAAAGGGTATCCTCTATCAAAAGAGAAGTAAGGTGTCCTCTTCCCTCCGCTAGCCTACTGAACAACGTAGAGTACCCGTTATAACCCCCCCCCCCCCCCCCTTCCCCTCCCGATCAGGGTCACGTGAAGCACGTCTGCAGGTGGTGGATGAAGTTCAAGTGCAGCCGGCAGATAGGTGTAGGTTACGGTCTCCACTTTCACAAACGTAGGCAGAGGATCTCTTTGTGGAGACAATGGCAACGGTTATCGACAACTGTGGTGACTGCTGGGAAGGAACGCAAGGGCAAACTGTGAGTGGCACCTTGCTGTCTTGACAGACGAAAGTATGTGGATTAGAATTAGGCCAAAATTCCATGGCACAATGCCAGACCATGGGTTCAGAGAACATGTGTTGCCCATGTAGCATGTTCCCTCTTCCGGCCTTGCCTTGTTTACTCCAAAGGAAATGATAACCAGTACGTCTGAAACAAGGTAGGCTGCATATGCTTAGCATCGAACCTAAAAGAGCAGGAGGTGGGTGGCGGCCAGGCCCTCACATCCGTGGGATTTGACTTAGAGGCATTCAGCCATTTCCCCCAGCTGAGTACCTTATACCAAGTGTCTGGACCAGTATGAGCGTGTACATCTGTCATCGTAAGTTTCTGGACCCATAAAAGCGTGTACTACCGTCAGACTCCTCGCTTGACATTGTCTATAGTGCTGATCCCGCGACCAGCGAGAATCTAACCGCCGGAGATATTGCTCGTCTGTTGCGAACAAATCTCACTGAACAAGTAAAGAAACGATACCTTTCAATATTGATATTTTACACGTGGTGTGGGCGCCGTTGACACTTTGTGTTGGAGCCATATTTCTATAAGCCAATCGGTACTTAGTGGGTGAGCTGACAGTGTACCGCTGGCCGTCTTTACACATTTCCTGGCAGCCATTTTAGGCTGGTCGACTAGGAGCCCGGGGAAAATAGACAAATGATCCCAGTTGCTGACTGGAACCTGTGACCACCGGGCTGAAGGCCAGTGTCTAGTCACAGCGCTACTATGGCTATCTTAACGTCACTAGTGCGATTATAGTTAAACACAAACAACGATATGTATGAAAACATTGGTATTATCAATATGATTAAGTGTAATTAAAGTTAAACAAACACAACGGAAAGTACGACAACATTCACATTATCAACATAATTAAGTGAAAGAAAATATGTTCGCCCTGCTATATATTATTTTAAAATCTAATTTGTCTGGTCTTGGAGTCGACAACGTGTTGTAACTGGCTTGATTAAAACAACACAAGAAACAGGACAAAACAAAATGCCAGAAAATGTCACAATTTTAAAAAAAAAAAGCTACGTAAAGACAATATGCTTACAGAAGATTCAGAAACGTGTGATATTTAAGATGAATTAAATTGCAGAAAAGCATCACTGAATGTCGTTGATGCTGGCGGGAAAAAAAATTATCATAAGTATGTAAGGGCAATATCACATGTAAGGCTGATGACAACATTAAAGATGCATACATTTTTTAAAGTCAACAATGACATTTCCTCGACATCATAGATCAACTATGTCAACGTCCCCAACCTAGGTTTTTTTTTTTTATATCCTTTACAGGACAACGCTGTCAACAGCAGCATCTTTCAGCTGACTGCTGATCTCTTGGCAAGATTACGCTCAGTAGTTTGCCATTGCTTTCTGAGCGGCTGGCTCAGTTATCCCGCAAGTCACCAGCGGGGGTCGAACCGCTCCCAGTTCTCTCCCGCTACGAGACTCTGCGTGATAAACGGGATTACGGAGAAAGTGTTGTAACCCCTCAGCCAGAGAGACGGGCCCAACCGAGGTTAGCCTGGAAAATTGGGGTTTCTCCTCTGTCGCGTGCTGCCCTCAGTCGCCAGAAATCCTGACTGGGATATTTTATTAAAAGTGGTAATATATTTCTGGTAAGATTCTTTTTGTTCAATCAATGCTGGGGGTCATATGATGCTGCGCTTTAAGACCCTTTTTTAAGATCCCGGCGTTTTAAGAACTTTTGTCAATCACTCTTCATTTTCTGCACGCGAAAATTCGGATAAAATGTGGTCTTTCATAAAGCGTTTGCCAGTGACATCTACTCTTGGAAATCAAAGGGAGGAAGGTGGGGGGGGGGGGGAAGAGAGAGAGAGAGAGGGAGAATGAGTCAAAGAATTAGGGGATGCTGATTTATGTGATAATTTGTTTTCAGCGAAGAGGCAACTAAAAGGTTGAACATCGATTTCTTTTTTTTTTTTTTGCATACCCCTTATAGGACGTTGCAGTCAATACCCGCACTTTTCAGCTGCTGTTGATGTACTGGGCAAGTTTTACGTTCAGTAGTTTGCCATTGCATAATGGACTCACATACCCCCGTAATATACCAGCGCGGCGCGAACCGCTGCTATTTTCCCCACGTGGATATACGGGATTATGAACAATGTCGTTAACCACTTGGTCAGTTAGACCGGCAAATACACTATTCTTATGTTATTAATTAGGAACTCTTTGGGACAGTCCAAGATTACCACCGTGGGAATGATTTTCACATGACAGTGTATGTTTGTTCAAAATTAATCTCTCAGGATTAGACAATATCAGCAACATTTCTTCTTCAATTTTCTGGTTCGGGGAAACATCGGCGGTCATGACTTTGAAATATCTTCTGTGATTTGATATGCTAAGGAAGTTGATGTTGATTATGCCAGCGAACGAGATAAGGGTCTTCATTCGCTGGTACGCTCCTGGTCTTGATACAGGGTGCGTTAATGCCCGCTAGTGGTTATTTATAGAGAGTGCCTGACAGGGTCATATGCACTCTGCGTCTGACTGAAGGCTGATTCGTCTCTGATATAATTCATTTCAATTACAAATGTGATTTCTTTCTCTTAAGCCCAGCTCCGTAAATGTTATCTTGAATGTTAGACATTATATTTAAGTGCCGCAACTCTCTGATGTTCTCCTCTCAGTATTACACTTGATTATGTGAAACTGTCATTCTTTACTTCAGAACATACTCACACTATGCACAAGTAGAACTCAAAGCTTGATACTCTACTCAGATTGGTTGTTTCCACGATATATTGACTAATCACAGAATACACTTCATTCATACTGGCACAATTTCTCAACGCTATGAATTAACAAAACTAAGTAACAACCACAATTCCTAACAACATGTTCGTAGCGGAGGAATTTGTGGCTGTGCGACTGCGACAAAGAACCATGTCCAGACTTGACCGTGGCTCTCGTCCAACTGACAGCCTCAAGGAGACGATATCCACTCACTTAGAATTTCCCTTGCCGTCTTTGTGCAAGGCGTGCATCTATAAAATCACGCTGAATTGCATGAAGCCCTGTATTCTCTAGGTTCACTATTCCATGACATACTATAGGCTCATGGTAATTATGTTCTAATGTGTTACTGAAGTCTATTTTATCTACGTTATGATTTCTTACTGTACCGTATAAGCTTATTACGGACACCTTTCCAACCACCGAGACACTGTAGTAAGTATGCTTATTTGCCAAGACCAAAGTTTGTTTTCAATTTCCAACAGGTGCAAGATTATTTGTATTTCCACCAGTGCGGCTGTGGGAGTCTAACCAGCCTCAGACATCCTATATGAAGTGTTGAGGATTTCAGCTGTGAGCCACGGTGGTGTTGCTAACTATGAGAGAACTGGTTATTGAGCTTCACAAATCACCCAGAGAGAAATCGTCCATATGAATAGAAGGTAACCAGTGTTGGCAGCGACCCTCGACAACTACGGACACTCATACCATCGAATTAACCGTTAAGCTATCTGCTTCTAAATCGTCTAAGGCTAATATCCAACCATCGACTCAGATATTTCCGATTTCTGGAAGTGTGTGTAGTAACCCCTAAAAGAAACTTGTTGCAACAAAAGTAAAATGTAAAGTACCCTTCTCCACTCCTTATGGTGCATTGACATGTGGCGCTGGATCCTTATTTGTATACACCAATCAGCACAAGGCCGAGAGTCCAGCGTCTAGCGACTACGCCAGAACGGCAACCTTATTGTGCCTGGCTGGATTACAGTTAAACAACAAGCAAATTAAATGCATCAAATGTGAAATTAATAAATATGATTACGTGAAAGAAAATATGTTTGCTCTATTCTATATGAACGAATACAATTTCTGTGTTGTTTGGTCTTGGAGGCGAAAAATTGCTATAACTGGCTTGATTGAAGTTATCAAAAGCGAAATATGAAACAGAATGCTTGAAAATTTCAAAATTATAAAAAGGCAAAACGCATTAAAGAAAATAGACGAATCAGGAACGTGTAATGTTTGAGATGGATCCACTTGCTCAAAAGCATCATTGAATGTCGCTGAAGCTGGTGGAAAATAAT
Source organism: Cepaea nemoralis (assembly GCA_014155875.1). Classification (NCBI taxonomy): domain Eukaryota; kingdom Metazoa; phylum Mollusca; class Gastropoda; order Stylommatophora; family Helicidae; genus Cepaea; species Cepaea nemoralis. The sequence continues at coordinate 64,366 of JACEFZ010006143.1, read as the reverse complement.
TCATCATGAATAAATACTGGCCAATATCACATCTAAGGCTAATGATAACAGTAGAGATGCGTACATTCGTTAACGTCAAAAACAACATCTCCTCGACATCATGGATCAACTATGTCAACGTCCTCAGCGCAGGTTAGCCTGGAAAATTGGGGTTTCCCCCTTGTCGCGTGCTGGTCTCAGTCGCCAGAAATCCTGACAGGGATATATTATTAAAAGTTTTAATATCTTTCCGGTAAGGTTCTTTTTGTCCAATCAATGCTAGGGGTTATATGATGCAGCTAACAAACCCGGCGTTTTAAGAACTTTTGTCAATCACGCTTCATTTTCTGCGAGGGAAAATTCGGATAAAAAGTGATCTTTCATAAAGCGTCTGCCAGTGACAGCCAGTCTTGGAAATCACCGGGGCAATGAGTCAAAGAGTGAAGGGATGTATTTGGATTTGATAGTTTGTTTTCTCCAGGAGTTCCAATTTAAGAGGCCGCTAAAAAGATGAACACACTGTTCTTATGTTATTAATTAGGAGCTCGTTGGGACAATTCAAGTTTACCACAGTGTGAATGATTTTCATATGACATTAAATTTTTGTTCCAGATTAATCTCTCAAGATTAGACAATATCAACAATATTTCTTCTTCAGATTTCATGTTCTGACAGACACCGGCGATCATGACTCTCAGACATTTTCTGAGATCTAATGTGCAACGGAAGTTAGTTAGTTGATCTTGATTATGTTGTAGTGATTTACTGAAGTCGATGTTATCTATACTATGAATTGTTACTATACCGTTTAAGATTATTACAGACACCTTTGCATCCACAGAGACGTTGTAGCTAGTCTGCTTATCTGCCAAGATAAATGTCTGTTTTCAATTCCCAACAGGTGCAGAATACATTTTTGTTTGACAAGTGCGGCTGTGGGAGTCAAACCAGTCTCAGACATTCTATATGAAATGTTGTGGATTTACAGCTGTGAGCCATGATGATGTTGCTAACTATGAGAGAGCTGATTATTGAGCTTCATAAATTCACCCAGAGAGGAAGTCTTCCATATTGATAGAAGGTAACCAGTGTTGGCAACGACCCTCGACAACTACGGACACTCATACCATCGAATTAACCGTTAAGCTATCTGCTTCTAAATCGTCTAAGGCTGATATCGAACACTCGACTCAGATATTTACGATTTACAAAACTGTGTGTACATACCTCTAAACGAAAGTTGTTGCAACAAAAGCAAAAAGTAAAGTGGCCTTCTCCTTGACATAAGTTGGATCGACATGTGGTGCTAGACCAATATTTGTATAGACCCATCAGCACAGGGTGGCAGGTCTAGCCACCACGGGTGCTTTATTTTGTCTGGCTTCATTAACGTAACAAATAATCACACGGAAAGTATCATACGTGAAAATAGTAAATAAGATCGCGTAAAAGAAAATATGTCCGCTCTACTCTATATGAAAAAAAAATATAATCTATGTGTTGTCTGGTCTTGGAGGCGGAACATGCTATACCTGGCCTAACTGAAATTAATGAGGGAAAAAGTAATAACAAAATACATGAAAATGTCAAAATTAAAAAAAAAGGAAAAAACGTAAAATAAACTATTCACAGAGACGAATCATGAATATCTTATGTTAGAGATGGATCCACTTGCTCAAAAGCATCACTGAATGTCGCTGATGCTGGCGGCGAATAATTTATCATGAATAAATGCAGGACAATATCTAAGGTTAATGACAACAGTAGAGATGCATACATTCGTTAACGTCAACAACGACATTTTCTCGACACCATGGATCAGCTGTGTCAACTTTCTCAACCAAGGTTAGCCTGGCAAATTGGGGTTTCTCCCTTGTCGCGTGCTGGCCGCAGTCGCCAGAAATCCTGACAGGGATATTTTATTAAAAGTGTTAATATCTTTAGGATATGGTTCTTTTTGTTCAATCAATGCTGGGGGTCATATGATGCAGTTAACAACCCAAGGGTTTTAAGAAATTTTGTCAATCACGCTCCATTTTCTGCGAGGGAAAATTCGGATAAAAAGTGATCTTTCATAAAGCGTCTGCCAGTGACAGCCATTCTAAGAAATCACTGGGGGAATTAGTCACAGAGTGAGGGGAGGCCGTTGGATTTGATAGTTTGTTTTCTCCAGGAGTTCCCAGGGAAGAGGCAGCTAAACAAAACGTTTAACACAGAATACCCTTTCTTATGTTATTAATTAGGAACTGGTTGGGACAGTTCAGGTTTGCCACAATTAAAATGATTTCCATATGGCATTGAACTTTAGTTTAAGATTAATCTCTGTAGATTATAAATAAGAGGGTAAGTTAATAAGTAAATCACAAATAGCTGTAGAAAAATAACTAACTATGATAACAACTTGTAACCTGTTTATTGTTATACACACATTGTCCCTTTATTTCTCAACATAATTTCCACCAACATTAATGCAGGTATCCCATCGTTTTATCGGCCCTCCCAAACCGGTTGCATAAATCTGCGTGCTTTGTTTTCATTTACCTGCCATCCCACAGAACTGTGTGACTTACTTATTGACTCATCGTCGTATCGTTTTCTTCCCAACTACGCACTGCTTTACGGGAAATCGCTAGGGGCTAAGTCCACTGAAAATCACCTTGGCGGGAGACATTTCGCGAATGACGCCGAAGTTGAATGATACGTGAAAACGTGGTTTAGAAAACAGAGCACGCAGTTCTATGCAGTCGGTTTGGGAGGACTTATAAAACGAAGTGCATCAATGTTGGTGGAAATTATGTTGAGAAATAAAGGGACCATGTATGTATAAAAATAAACTTGTTTCAAGATTGTTATCATAGTTAGCTATTTTTCTACAGCCATTTGTGACTTACTTATTAGCTTACACCAATATTATCTCTTTAGATGTCTGGTTCTGGATAGACGTTGAAAATCATGACTCTCAAATATCTTTCGTGATCTGATGTGTACTGAAGTTGATGCTGGTTATGTTATCATGTTTTACTCCGCTGTTTAAATTGATTATAGACACATTATCAGTCACAGAGTCATAGCCGTTAGTGTGCTTGTCTGCCGAGACATTGTTCAGGGTTAAAATCCCTGAGGGTGTGGGAATACTTTTTTTTTTCGACCAGGACGGCTCTGGGAGACGTACCAGCCTCATAAAACATGGCACCCGACAATCAGATATTTCTGTCACTTATTTGTGAAGGAAACAAATGAAGAGTGCAGTTGGTCTTTATCAGTCAGTCTATCTTTATGTAGCTGCCTAATATATGCGAAGTGGGACGCAAAGGCGTTTCCAAGGCACCAGGGCCAGGTTCTATACTGGCCAAGACCTACTAGCACGTCTTCGCGTGCGTCCTGGGCAACAGGTCAACTTCGTGGTCCTGGCTAACGTAGTAGGATCGCTGAATCTTCCGAAGTCGGAGAGTATCTGCCTGCACGGCGAGGAACCACCAGTCTGTACACCAATAAGCCAGACATGGGACAACGGATACTCACGCAAACCTCAGGTCCTGTATGACATCACATTAATGTTGGACAATAGGATGCCTTCGTCCGACATACAGGACTTCGGGCTGGAGTTCACAGGAAGAGAACGCAAGCAAGCAAGCATATGTGAAGTACTCAAACTACACACCCAACATCAGCATCTGCTCAAGGACTACAATTTAACTTTCACCGACAATTTGGATGGTGTCCGTGCTTGTCTTGTCTGGTAATGTCCCAGGTTAGGTCCCGTGCTGCTGAAATGCAGCATCCACACAAGGCTAGTGTATCTATTCCACCTTTCCATCTGAAATACCACACACATCCACACAAGGCTAGTGGCTCTATTCCACTTTCCTGCTGAAATGCCGCATATATCCACAGACTGCTAGCTTTTCGATTCCACCTTTCCTGCTGAAATGCCACATAAATCTACAGATTGCTAGTTTCTCTAATCCACCTTTTCTGCACTGCTGCGTCAATTTCACCCATCTTCTTCGTGTAGTCTTGATGGTTGATCTACTTACATCTGGAGCTTCATGGCCTCACTGATTGCTATCTTCTCTACTCACAACATTCTCAACTCTCTTATAAAACACTGCTTGTTCAGTTACATCAACTACATTCCCTCTTACGTACTATTTATTGAGCATAGGCATTCCTACAGAAGACAATGCTCACCATCAGGATGTGCCAGGCTGACTAGCTCACGCGGATTTCCAAAGGCTGTACAATATATTTACGGACGCAGTTCGTAATGCCGCATACCGCGTTCGAAACACAGCTGTGTTTTTTGTTAATGAAATGGTATGAGTGCTGGTCTTTCAGAAAGTAATGGCAAACTACTGAACGTAATCTTGTCCAGCAGTCATGACAAGCTAAAATATGCGGAGTTGACTGCTACATCCGTGTGTGTGCGTGCGCACGTGCGTGCGTGCGTGCGTGCCTGCGTCTCTGCGTCTCTGCGCGCGCGTGTGTGTTCGTGCGTGCGTGCGTGCGTGAGTGTGTGTGTGTGTGTGTGTGTGTGTGTGTGTGTGTGTGTGTGTTCATGTTCACTGTCTGTCGGTTCTCCGAAGTTCGTATACATCTGTATTATCATGTTCGCTGATATTTAAGTCAGGTAATGCATCTCCCACCTCCCCCAAAACAAAAATAACGTGTTAAAATCTTTGGCCAAGAAATATTCCCCAGCTGGAGATGTATTGTAATTGTACTGTAATCCCAAAGACTTCGGTGTCATCAATGGGTCATCAGTCTCTGTGGGGTTGCGTTGTTCATTAACACATGCAGTGTTTCTCAATGTACGCATACACAGACAGACAAGGAGACAGACAGACAGACAGACAGACAGACAGACAGACAGACAGACAGACAGACAGACAGACACGCGGACGGACAGACAGACAGACAGACGGACAGACGGACGGACGGACGGACGGACGGACAGACAGACAGACAGACAGACAGACAGACGCGCTCACAAAGAGGAGGCAGACAGAGAGAGAGAGAGAGAGAGAGAGAGAGAGAGAGAGAGAGAGAGAGAGAGAGAGAGAGAGAGAGAGACGGAAACAGTCAGATATAAAAAAGACACAGAGAAATAGAGTCACAAAGAGTGATATAAAGACAGAGTGACACGGATCGGGTGAAAGAGCGTGAAAGATAGTGAGACACGGTGAGAATAGGGAGAGAGGCAGAGAGAGACAGAGAAAGGCATATAGAATAGTGTAGATCAGAATGGCCGAATGGATAAGAACGCTTGTTCTTAAACATCCGGTGTGCTGATGCCGAGTTAAGAGGTTCAGCCCTTACATTGGACATTTGGTCTAAAATGGTGACCTACCATCCTTGACTTGGGGACGTAAATTACAAGTACCTCTGAAGTCGGAGTTGGTTCACCTGATGGCGAGGGACACTGTTAATAGGGAAATCTAACACACACGCAAAACTCAATCCAGTGCTACCAGAACTAGAGCGTATAGACTACGATTGATTTCAATACGAGCGGGCGCAAATATATATATATATATATATATATATATATATATATATATATATATATATATATATATATATATATATATATATATATATATATATAAGATACAGAGAGGCAAAGCGAGAAACATATAGATACCGGGAGAGACAGAGACAGACAGAAAGACAAAGAGTGACACAGGGAGATTCAGAGACCGACATAAAGGCATATATAGTAAAACAGAGAGAGGCAGAGACAGACAGAAAGACAAAGAGTGACACAGGGAGATTCAGAGACCGACATAAAGGCATATATATAGTAAAACAGAGAGAGGCAGAGACAGACAGAAAGACAAAGAGTGACACAGGGAGATTCAGAGACCGACATAAAGGCATATATAGTAAAACAGAGAGAGGCAGAGACAGACAGAAAGACAAAGAGTGACACAGGGAGATTCAGAGACCGACATAAAGGCATATATTGTAAAACAGAGAGATGGAGAAATAGACAGAAAGACAAAGAGTGACACAGGGAGATTCAGAGACCGACATAAAGGCATATATAGTAAAACAGAGAGAAGCAGAGATAGACAGAAAGACAAAGAGTGACACAGGGAGATTCAGAGACCGACATAAAGGCATATATAGTAAAACAGAGAAAGGCAGAGACAGATAGAAAGACAAAGAGTGACACAGGGAGATTCAGAGACCGACATAAAGGCATATATAGTAAAACAGAGAAAGGCAGAGACAGACAGAAAGATAAAGAGTGACACAGGGAGATTCAGAGACCGACATAAAGGCATATATAGAAAAACAGAGAGAAGCAGATATAGACAGAAAGACAAAGAGTGACACAGGGAGATTCAGAGACCAACATAAAGGCATATATAGTAAAACAGAGAAAGGCAGAGACAGACAGAAAGACAAAGAGTGACACAGGGAGATTCAGAGACCGACATAAAGGCATATATAGTAAAACAGAGAGAGGCAGAGATAGACAGAAAGACAAAGAGTGACACATGGAGATTCAGAGACCGACATAAAGGCATATATAGTAAAACAGAGAGAGGCAGAGATAGAAAGCCAGAGAGAGAGACAGAGCCAGAGACAGAAACATAGCGAAACAGATAAAGAGAGATAATGAGAGAGAGAGAGAGAGAGAGAGAGAGAGAGAGAGAGAGAGAGAGAGAGAGAGACGGAAACAGTCAGATATAAAAAAGACACAGAGAAATAGAGTCACAAAGAGTGATATAAAGACAGAGTGACACGGATCGGGTGAAAGAGCGTGAAAGATAGTGAGACACGGTGAGAATAGGGAGAGAGGCAGAGAGAGACAGAGAAAGGCATATAGAATAGTGTAGATCAGAATGGCCGAATGGATAAGAACGCTTGTTCTTAAACATCCGGTGTGCTGATGCCGAGTTAAGAGGTTCAGCCCTTACATTGGACATTTGGTCTAAAATGGTGACCTACCATCCTTGACTTGGGGACGTAAATTACAAGTACCTCTGAAGTCGGAGTTGGTTCACCTGATGGCGAGGGACACTGTTAATAGGGAAATCTAACACACACGCAAAACTCAATCCAGTGCTACCAGAACTAGAGCGTATAGACTACGATTGATTTCAATACGAGCGGGCGCAAATATATATATATATATATATATATATATATATATATATATATATATATATATATATATATATATATATATATATATATATATATATATATAAGATACAGAGAGGCAAAGCGAGAAACATATAGATACCGGGAGAGACAGAGACAGACAGAAAGACAAAGAGTGACACAGGGAGATTCAGAGACCGACATAAAGGCATATATAGTAAAACAGAGAGAGGCAGAGACAGACAGAAAGACAAAGAGTGACACAGGGAGATTCAGAGACCGACATAAAGGCATATATATAGTAAAACAGAGAGAGGCAGAGACAGACAGAAAGACAAAGAGTGACACAGGGAGATTCAGAGACCGACATAAAGGCATATATAGTAAAACAGAGAGAGGCAGAGACAGACAGAAAGACAAAGAGTGACACAGGGAGATTCAGAGACCGACATAAAGGCATATATTGTAAAACAGAGAGATGGAGAAATAGACAGAAAGACAAAGAGTGACACAGGGAGATTCAGAGACCGACATAAAGGCATATATAGTAAAACAGAGAGAAGCAGAGATAGACAGAAAGACAAAGAGTGACACAGGGAGATTCAGAGACCGACATAAAGGCATATATAGTAAAACAGAGAAAGGCAGAGACAGATAGAAAGACAAAGAGTGACACAGGGAGATTCAGAGACCGACATAAAGGCATATATAGTAAAACAGAGAAAGGCAGAGACAGACAGAAAGATAAAGAGTGACACAGGGAGATTCAGAGACCGACATAAAGGCATATATAGAAAAACAGAGAGAAGCAGATATAGACAGAAAGACAAAGAGTGACACAGGGAGATTCAGAGACCAACATAAAGGCATATATAGTAAAACAGAGAAAGGCAGAGACAGACAGAAAGACAAAGAGTGACACAGGGAGATTCAGAGACCGACATAAAGGCATATATAGTAAAACAGAGAGAGGCAGAGATAGACAGAAAGACAAAGAGTGACACATGGAGATTCAGAGACCGACATAAAGGCATATATAGTAAAACAGAGAGAGGCAGAGATAGAAAGCCAGAGAGAGAGACAGAGCCAGAGACAGAAACATAGCGAAACAGATAAAGAGAGATAATGAGAGAGAGAGAGAGAGAGAGAGAGAGAGAGAGAGAGAGATAAAGAGAGACAAAGATAGAGAGAGACAGATACAAATAAAAACAGAGAGAGAGAGAGAGAGTACCAGAAAGTGTCAGATATAGAGAAACAGAGACAGAGGCACAGAGAGGCGGATAGAGTCAGATAGTGAGAGCCTTACAGAGACACAAAGAGACAGACATATGTAGCCTCACGACACGCTACATCTTTCACCACACATCTAGCCACACAATACGTGCTACCTTTGATCACACATGCAGCACGCTTCTAGGCTGCTGGTAGGTACTCACAGTAATTACACGTCATGATGTAACAATCAGTGTCTACGTCTTGCACCCATTGCATAAAATAAAAATATCCCCTAGCAGGATCATGCTGTGATTATGTCAAGTGTTTGGGTCATCACATTTTCAGCCTGAGTGCACGGGAATATAGGTAGCCGAATCTTTGCTTCCGTAGCGAGTGACGAGCCCATGTATTGAAACTTCGTCGACATAACTCAAACCATTTTCAAGGGCATTTTCTAAACCATCCGTCAACGCTCTCGCCATCTATTGTTTGAGATTACAATTCTCATAATGCGCATGGGAGAGAAAGAGAAAGCGTATTTGAGTACGTGCGCTTGTGAAGGTGTGTATGTGTCTATTGTGTGTGTGTGTATGGGTGTCTGTGTATGCGTGTGTCTGTGCGTGTGTGTGGAAAGGAGTGTGTGTGCTTTGCCTTATGTATAAATGAGGAGGATATATGGGCGAGAGAGAGAGAGAGAGAGAGAGAGAGAGAGAGAAAGAGAGAGAGAGAGAGAGAGAGAGAGAGAGAGAGAGAGAGAGGGAGACATGTTATGTGTATGCATGAGGTGTTATATTACTTAATATGTGGTTTAACATGTGTGCTATGGCGCGGTGTTATGAATATGCGACAGCAGAGAAAACTATTGTGGTGGGGGTGGCCGTGTCATTGTTGCTCTACACTCAGTAGGATCAGATCGCACTTTCTTACTTCAGCATCTCACAAGTTTATTTTTGAAGGGATGGGGCTATAGCAAGAGCTTCAAGGGAATTGTGTGCCTCAAAGTAATTCAAACTTCATTTTTAAGGGATCATATATTGTATTTTAATACAGTCAGCGTGCCATTGACAATCGTTTCGCGTGCCACTCTTATCACGCGTGCTGTAGGCTGCCAACTCCTGTCCTAGATCTAAAGTTCATATAAGCCTGGCCAAAGACGTGGCGTTCTGAATTCAGAGGATCAGCATGACAAGTTTGATTCGAACTATCTGTGAATGGCTGACATAAAATCTGCACAGTGTTCTGCAGCGTGACGTAGCCTCAAGTGTCATTGAAAGCGACGACAAAATTCACCCGGGAGAAATGTCACACAAGAAACACCTGGCAGCTTATTCTCCGAAGGCAGTAAGCGAGAGAGGAGAGAATAATTCCACCCACTCGTCATGTCCTAAAAATCGCGTGAACAGAAGATGTTCGTGTTTGATAGGACCCGTCACCCAACACTCTGCTGATGTTGTTACAGCGGGCGTTCTGCCCTACAAGGAACATATTCAGGCTAAAATTAGTTCATTTCAAGGGAACTCTCTGAAACAAAACGGTTACACAATGGAAATTACAAATCCAGTTAACGTAATTCCGGTTAACGAGTCACTGGATATGGCCAGTTCTAGTTCGTTAATCGATGTCTGAAATAGAAAATAACGAGCGTTGCATAAATACTGCTGAAAATTTGTTGCGTTATGTCTTAACAATTGTTACGTCGTAATTATCTTTTCACAGGAAAGCGCATTCAAAAGTTCTTTGTTCGTGCTTCTTTCATCTATCTGCAAGTGCCTATGTAAATTTGGTGCGATTGATTGAACACTGAATATCTGGTCCAGAAGAACATAAGAAATCGTTCTTTTTAACATTTGCTTTACATGTCACAGAATGCCATTGTAAATAGGGTCTTTTTGTATTGTATTAAACAGCGGCTTCTTATAGATCCAACCAACAAACTGTTACAGTCATCTCCGCACTGACTGTCGGCTTCAAAGAGCCCCAAACTTTTACCGTGCGATCTTCGTATGCATTAATGATGTAAACCTTCATAGTTGTTCTTCTCTTCAGTGTCTTTGTTGCTTTGGTCTCGCCAATATCATGGTTTTGTTCTTCGGGTTAAGATCTTCACTGTTTCCTTCATCTCGGGATGTTAATATTGTTCTTCCCGTTTATATATATATATATATATATATATATATATATATATATATATATATATATATATATATATATATATATATATATATATATATATATATATATATATATATATATATACCCACTTTTCATTTACTGTAGGCTACAATTTTCTGGTGTATCAGTGAAAGCGTCTTCGAGTTGCAGTTGAAACTAAAAGTACTTTTCAGGATCGGGAGCGTTAATAATATTAATCCTGGCGCTAGATTTGTGTTTAGTTGTGTAGATTCTCTTTTGTCTCAGTCTAACCCTTGCAACAACCAAAGAATAATCCGTATCACAATCAGCACTGTGCTAACTTCGAGTCAATGATATATGGTTCAGATGTTGTCTCCGTGTGATGATGAAGTCCAGCTGGTGCCAATGGCCAGATCTTGAATGTTTCCATGTGACCTTATGCAGCTCTTTTGTTTTAAATAAGGAGTTTGTAATACATATGTCATTTCTGGTGCAATGCTCCAGCAGCCTTTGCCCATTTTCATCGCATGCGACCGATGTTGTATTTTCGAAGGCACACTGGTCATGAACTCGAGTCCTTGCCCACACGAGCATTGAAATCACCGAGAATATAAATGTAGTCAGATTTTAGAACTGCCTTGATCACGGAGTCTAACACCTCATAGAAAATATCCTGCACATCATCAGAGGAATCGAGTGTCGATGCATATGCAGTAATAATGGTGGCAAACCACAAGAGGTTGCCAAGCGCAGGGAACAATAGTCTTGCATTTCCCCCTGCTGGAATTTCAATCATTCCCAGTAGCGAATTCTTCACGGCAAAGCCCACACCGTGTTGCCTTTTTTTTCTGCCTGCCCTCTACCCTTCCAAAAAAGGTGTAATTGTATTCCCTGAGTGACCCTTCCTCAGCGAGGCGAGTCTCCCGCAGGCCAGCAATATCAATGCTAAGACGATTGAGTTCGGCATCAATCACAGCCGTTTTTCTCACATCGTCAATATTGGTCATGTCAGTGGAAAATCCTGGACACGTGGTTCTCACGTTCCAGGTTGCAAGCCGTAGCTTGAGGTTTCTATTTTTTCTTTCTATTTGTATCCTGGTGCATTGATTTTACAGCCTGCTAATCAGATTTTATCCAATCCCCAACCACCCATTGAAGCAGGCAGGCTGTCACGGATCAGCACCTAATTGGCCGAGGAGCTGCCCAGCTTGAGGCGGGCGGAAGCTGATCAGTGACACCTGTAGGTGTTTCCCACCGTCAGAGGTAACGCGTGGCGCGCCATGTCTACTTCAATTGACAGTGACTTATAACCCGTAACAGGTGCCTCTCGCTTTGATTCCGAGACCGGTTAAGACCAGGGATGCTAGTTATTGCCTCTCCATAGCACAAAGCCTGGGCTAAATTATAGAGATCATGTGTTGCCCATGCAGCATGATCCCTCTCTCGGCCTGCCTAGTTCACTCCAGAGGAAGGTAACACCTCTACATCTGGAACAAGACAAGCTGCAGAAGCTGCCGGATCAGCAAAGCAATGCTCTAACTGTCCGCCTGTCGGAGCTTCGATCCTAGACCAGCAACAACCAAGGCTTGGGCCTGGTCTGCCCTGCCATGATATTTTGTCTTTAGGTTGCATTTCCTCACACCAGGGTAAGGCTTGTACCCTCCCAATTGCGCTCTTCCGCCCGAAGCCGTTGACACAATGTGGGGTGTCGGTTTGGATAAGCGCCGCCCAACGTTCGGCGCTGACAGAAAGCAGGTAGTACCGTCTACTGTTATACGGTAGCTCAGTCATAAATAAGACCTATATATATATATATATATATATATTATACTATATATATATATATATATATATATATATATATATATATATATATATATATATATATATATATATATATATATATATATTCTCGTTCATATCTTGATTTTGTTATTCTCGTTCACAAATTGATTTTGTTGATTTCGTCTGAATCTTGAATTTGTTCTTTGTGACCATATCTGGATTTTGTTCTTCGTGTCCATGGCTTGAATTTATTCTTCTTGTCCATATCTTGATTTTGTTCTTCTTGTTCATATTATGTACTTGTTTTTCTCGCTTCTTTCTTGATTTTGTTCTTCTTGTTCATATCCTGAATTTGTTCTTCATGTTCATAGCTTGATATTTTTCTTCATGTTCATAGCTTGATATTTTTCTACATGTCCATATAATTGAATTTGTTATTTTCGTTCATATATTGAATTTGTTCTCCTTGCTCATATCTTGATTTTCTTATTCTTATTCATATCTCAATTGTTTTATTCTCGCTCATATATGGATTTATTTATCATTTGCCTGAATCTTGAATTTGTTCTTCATGGCCATATCTTTATATTGTTCTTCTTGTCCACATCATGGCTTTGTTCTTCTTGTTCCTGTTTTGATTTAGTTCTTCTAGTTCAAATGTGGATTTTGTTCTTCTTGTCCATATCTTGATTTTGGTTCTTCTCGATCATATCTTGATTATTTTTTTTTCTTCTCATGTATATCTTTATTTTTTTTCTACTCATCTGTATCTTGATTTTGTTCTTCTCTTTCATATCTTGATTTTGTTCTTCTCGTTAATATCTTGATTTTGGTTCTTCTCGATCATATCTTGATATTATTTTTCTTCTCATGCATATCTTCATTTTTTTTCTACCCATCTGTATCTTGATTTTGTTCTTCTCTTTCATATCTTGATTTTGTTCTTCTCGTTAATATCTTGATTTTGGTTCTTCTCGATCATATCTTGATTTTTTTTCTTCTCGTGTATATCTTCATTTTTTTTCTACTCATCTGTATCTTGATTTTGTTCTTCTCTTTCATATCTTGATTTTGTTCTTCTCGTTAATATCTTGACTTTGTTCTTTTCGTTTACATCTTAATTTAACTCTTCTCGGTCTTATCCTCATTTTGTTCTTCTCGTTCAGATCTTATTTTTGTTCTACTCGTTCATTACTGGATTTTGTTCGTATCTTCTATGTCTTGATGTTGTTCTTCTCGTTCATATCTTGATTTTATTCCCTTTTGTTCATATCTTGATTTTGTTCTTCCCGTCCGTATCTTGATTTTAGTTATACTAGTCTATATCATTATGTTGTTCTCCTCGCCTACACTTTGATTTGATCTTTTTCATTTCATTTTCTATTTTGTTCTTCTCGTCTCTTTCTCTATTTTCTTCTTCTCGTATAATTCCTGAGTTTGATTTTTGCTGACCAAATCCAGAGTGTCTCATGACACACGCATCTTTCCAGCCGCCATCCATTGCCGCCTTCATTGTAGCACTGATTTTAGGCATATGCCCACATTACTGACATGGTTTCTGTCATCACCTTAAAGCATACTTTATCCATTGTGCATACCTCAATTTTTTGGGCATGTTATGAGAAGAAATGATTTGGAGAACTTGGTGACAACTGGTAAGATCGAGGGGAACAGACCAAGGGGAAGACCTAGAAACAAGTATCTGGATGGCTTGGCCTTGTGGCATGGTCGAGACAGAAACACGGAACTGATCCACGACTCTGTTGATCGAGTGAGATGGCAGAACATGACTGCCCACGCTTACCGGCATGGCACATGATGGATGGATGGATACCTCATCCACTGAGCATTCACAATCCATGGTGTATTCATTATCTACTATGCATAGACAATTTACTGCGTATACACTATCCACTGTACGTACACTATCCACTGTACATTCACTATCCACTGTACATCAACTCTCCACTGTAGTCCACTATCTATTGTACGTCCACTATCCACTATACGCACACTATCCAAGGTGAAAATACACTATCCACTGTACATTTATTATCCACTGCACATACCTCATCCACACACATTGCACACATTATATAAGGTGTGTATCTTATCAAATGCAGTATGTCTGTATGTGTGCATAAACCTTCGAATATGGATACACGTCTGTGGATATATCTATTTATACATGTGAAGCATCATGATGCGAGTTTTATAGACACAGGTACACGCGAGGGCAGGTAGAAGTAGGGATGCAAGAATAAGGTTGAGAATGTCGTGTGGAAGAGTGGCAGGTACCTCAGAAAAGAAACTAGATTGTTCTTACCAGCAGAGACTGTAGGCAAGTTCCTACAACCCATTAATTGAGTGGACAGTGAATCAGACAGTGAATCAGACAGTGAGTCAGATAGTGACTATCACATAAACACTGCAGTCATCCTCTCACATATTACAGTGACAATTTCCCCAGGACTATATTTTCTGTAGCATCTTCACTGTCTATGTCTAATCTTCACCAGTTGACAGAATAAATTCCTTGTGATACCAAACACTATTTCCTCTCCACAAATGTACACAACACATTCGAAATACTCAAATGTAATCAACACAAACACCATCACTATTACATCAAACCCCCCAAAAGCACCTGACACACCTTGCATATCAACAGTCTCATCTCATCTCATCATGTTCCTCTTGTACCTTGCTGTGGGCGGGGGTGAAGTATAAAATTTGTGAGAGTGCCGATTATGGCTTCATATATCGAAAATTCCATGGATTCTGCTATTCCCTCCGTCCAACGTTTTTCTTGGTCGGCCTCTTCCTCTGTTTCCATCTGGGGTTTTCATCATTGCTTTGGGGTGGCATGGTTTTACTGGTAACTACTTGCATGGCCAAACCATTTGACTTTTGCTTTCTAATAAAATCTAGTGCTGCTTTAACTCCCATTTAGTCCTGTATTCTTCTCAGGAACCTCATTTTTTGTTGTTGTGATTTTTCTTTTCTCTTTTTCTATCATGGTCCAGGTTTGACATTGGTAAGCACAGAGTTGGTAGGAAGATTGTGTGTTAAAGTGCTTTTTCTTTTTTATTGAGGGTTTCATGTTGTTTTTTTTAGTATTGGTGCCATTTGTCCAATGATTTTATTTGCCTTATTACACCTATTTTGATCTCGTCTTCCGATCTGCCATTTGATGATATTATACTTCCCAGGTACTTGAAAACTTCACTTGTTTCAGGGATGTTCATTTAGGTGAATTTTTGGGTTGTTTGTTCTTCTTTAGTTATAGTCATTACCTCTGTTTTGTTTGTGCTAATTTTCATGTTATGTTCCCTACACATTTCTTTTTAGACTATTCATGTGGTCTTGTAATTCAGTTTTCTGATTTTGCTGTTAGTGCTTGGTTCCCGCAAACAGGAGTTTCTCTAATGGTTAGATTTGCAGATGGTTCTTCTTCTGTTCTCGTCATGCTTATTCTTGCTGTCTCTGCTTGGCGGGTTTTTCTTTACTTGTTGTCTATATATTTTTATGAAAGAAGGGACAGACAAACCTTATCGTACTCCAGATCTTATGGTGAAGGGTTCTGAGTGTCCCTCCAGTTGCTCCCCACTATGGGATTCACTGTTGTTGTATAAACTTCTACATAGGTTTGTTAGATGTGTACTCACTCCATAGTGTTTAAGGATTTCCCACAGCTTGTTTCTATCTACCCTATCGAATGCCTTTTCTTTGGGAGACAAAGGCTAATTAGAGTAATTCTTGAATTCGATTGTTTTTTAAAGTTTGGGCTAAGAGCAAAAAATGGCATCTGTGATCCGTTTTTTCCCCACATCCCAAATTTTCGTTTCGCTTAGCCCGGGGTTCTAAAGTAGTTCGTAATCTTTTTCAAGGAAATTTTGCAAAATATTTTCCCCTATGGCTTAAAAAGTGAAATGGGCCCCGTATCGTGTGCAGTCTCTTTTGCTTCCTTTTTTTTTTCCAAATTGGGATAATTATGGCGTTTCCCCAGTCTCGTGGTGTCTGTTTGGGCTACCAAACATGGTTGAATAGTCTATGTAGCCAAGCTTTCCTACTTCTCTTGCTGCTTTAATTAGTTCATTTGGTATTTCATCATTGTCCCGGCTTCTATAAATTTTTTCTTTCAGTATGTTTTGGTTCTAGTTCTTCGGTGACATCTGTGTAGGTCCCCTTGAATTCCCGTGACATCTGATTTGGGTGTTGAAAGGGGTTTTTTCGAAGTACGGGTTCCATCTTATTAGGTCTGTTTTTTTTTAAATTATTGGTTCTCCATTTTTGGGGCCCGTTAATTATTTCAGTTGGGTCAAAAGGGGTTTTCCTCTGGTTCGCATTGCACTTATCTTTTTGTAGAAGTTTCTAGTTGCCTCCTTGTAGTTTTTATTTTTTGGTTTCTCCATACTCTTCCCAGTCTTTTTGTTTTTCCCTCTTTACTATTCTACTCACATGTCTTGTCGCTATTCTTTTTTTAAAAACTTCCCGTTTGCCCAAATTTTTTTAACCTTTTTTTTTTGCTTTTTTACTTTCGCCCCCAAATTTTTTTTATTTTTCCTTTTTTCTTTTTTCCCCTTTCCCTTTTTTTTTTGCGAGAAGAGAGAGAGAGAGAGAGAGAGAGAGAGAGAGAGAGAAAGAGAGAGAGGGAGACAGATGGTTATGTGTATGCATGAGGTGGTTATATTACTTAATATGTGGTTTAACATGTGTGCTATGGCGCGGTGTTATGAATATGCGACAGCAGAGAAAACTATTGTGGTGGGGGTGGCCGTGTCATTGTTGCTCTAATACACTCAGTAGGATCAGATCGCACTTTCTTACTTCAGCATCTCACAAGTTTATTTTTGAAGGGATGGGGCTATAGCAAGAGCTTCAAGGGAATTGTGTGCCTCAAAGTAATTCAAACTTCATTTTTAAGGGATCATATATTGTATTTTAATACAGTCAGCGTGCCATTGACAATCGTTTCGCGTGCCACTCTTATCACGCGTGCTGTAGGCTGTGCCAACTCCTGTCCTAGATCTAAAGTTCCTATAAGCCTGGCCAAAGACGTGGCGTTCTGAATTCAGAGGATCAGCAATGACAAGTTTGATTCGAACTATCTGTGAATGGCTGACATAAATCTGCACAGTGTTCTGCAGCGTGACGTAGCCTCAAGTGTCATTGAAAGCGACGACAAAATTCACTCCCGGGAGAAATGTCACACAAGAAACACCTGGCAGCTTATTCTCCGAAGGCAGTAAGCGAGAGAGGAGAGAATAATTCCACCACTCGTCATGTCCTAAAAAATCGCGTGAACAGAAGATGTTCGTGTTTGATAGGACCCGTCACCCAACACTCTGCTGATGTTGTTACAGCGGGCGTTTCTGCCCTACAAGGAACATATTCAGGCTAAAATTAGTTCATTTCAAGGGAACTCTCTGAAACAAAACGTTTACACAATGGAAATTACAATCCAGTTACGTAATTCCGGTTAACGAGTCACTGGATATGGCCAGTTTCTAGTTTCGTTAATCGATGTCTGAAATAGAAAATAACGAGCGTTGCATAAATACTGCTGAAAATTGTGTTGCGTTATGTCTTAACAATTGTTACGTCGTAATTATCTTTTCACAGGAAAGCGCATTCAAAGTTCTTTGTTCGTGCTTCTTCATCTATCTGCAAGTGCCTATGTAAATTTGGTTGATTGATTGAACACTGAATATCTGGTCCAGAAGAATAAGAATCGTTCTTTTAACATTTGCTTTACATGTCACAGAATGCCATTGTAAATAGGGTCTTTTTTGTATGTATTAAACAGCGGCTTTCTTATAGATCCAACCACAACTTGTTAACAGTCATCTCCGCACTGACTGTCGGCTTCAAAGAGCCCAAACTTTTACCGTGCGATCTTCGTATGCATTAATGATGTAAACCTTCATAGTTGTTCTTCTCTTCAGTGTCTTTGTTGCTTTGGTCTCGCCAATATCATGGTTTTGTTCTTCGGGTTAAGATCTTCACTGTTTCCTTCATCTCGGGATGTTAATATTGTTCTTCTCCGTTTATATATAATATATATAATATATATATATATATATTATATATATATATATATATATATATATATATATATATATATAATATATAGATATATATATATATATATATTATATATATATACCCACTTTTCATTTACTGTAGGCTACAATTTTCTGGTGTATCAGTGAAAGCGTCTTCGAGTTGCAGTTGAAACTAAAGCACTTTTCAGGATCGGGAGTGTTAATAATATTACATCCTGGCGCTAGATTTGTGTGTTTAGTTGTGTAGATTCTCTTTGTCTCAGTCTATCTAACCCTTGCAACAACCAAAGAATAATCCGTATCACATCAGCACTGTGCCTAACTTCGAGTCAATGATATATGGTTCAGATGTTGTCTCCGTGTGATGATGAAGTCCAGCTGGTGCCAATGGCCAGATCTTTGAATGTTTCCATGTGACCTTATGCAGCTCTTTTGTTTTAAAATAAGGAGTTTTGTAATACATATGTCATTTTTGGTGCAATGCTCCAGCCCTTTGCCCATTTTCATCGCATGCGACCGATGTTGTATTTTCGAAGGCACACTGGTCATGAACTCGAGTCCTTGCCCACACGAGCATTGATCACCGAGAATATAAATGTAGTCAGATTTTAGAACTGCCTTGATCACGGAGTCTAACACCTCATAGAAAATATCCTGCACATCATCAGAGGAATCGAGTGTCGATGCATATGCAGTATAATGGTGGCAAACGACAAGAGGTTGCCAAGCGCAGGAACATAGTCCTTGCATTTCCCCCTGCTGGAATTTCAATCATTCCCAGTAGCGAATTCTCACGGCAAAGCCCACACCGTGTTGCCTTTTTTTTTTCTGCCTGCCCTCTACCCTTCCAAAAGGTGTAATTGTATTCCCTGAGTGACCCTTCCTCAGCGAGGCGAGTCTCCTGCAGGCCAGCAATATCAATGTTAAGACGATTGAGTTCGGCATCATCACAGCCGTTTTTCTCACATCGTCAATATTGGTCAATGTCAGTGGAAAATCCTGGACACGTGGTTCTCACGTTCCAGGTTGCAAGCCGTAGCTTGAGGTTTCTATTTTTTCTTTCTATTATGTACCTGGTGCATTGGATTTTACAGCCTGCGAATTCAGATTTTAGTCCAGAGCCCCAAGCACCCATTGAAGCAGGCAGGCTGTAGCGGATCAGCACCCAATTGGCCGAGAGCTGCCCAGCTTGAAGGCGGGCGGTAGCTGATCAGTGACACCTGTAGGTGTTCCCACCGTCAGAGGTAACGCGTGGCGCGCCATGTCTACGTCAATTGACAGGGACTTATAACCCTAACAGGTGCCTCTCGCTTTGATTCCGAGACCGGTTAAGACCAGGGATGCAGTTATTGCCTCTCCATAGCACAAAGCCTGGGCTAAAATATAGAGATCATGTGTTGCCCATGCAGCATGATCCCTCTCTCGGCCTGCCTAGTTCACTCCAGAGGGAAAGGGTAACACCTCTACAATCTGGAACAAGACAAGCTGCAGAAGCTGCCGGATCAGCAAGCAATGCTCTAACTGTCCGCCTGTCGGAGCTTCGATCCTAGACCAGCCGAACAACCAAGGCTTAGAGGCCTGGTCTGCCCTGCCATGACTATTTTGTCTTTAGGTTGCATTTCCTCAGCACCAGGGTAAGGCTTGTACCCTCCCAATTGCGCTCTTTCCGCCCGAAGCCGTTGACACAATGTGGGGGTGTACGGGTTTGGTAAGCGCCGCCCAACGTTCGGCGCTGACAGAAAGCAGGTGTACCGTCTACTGTTATCGGTAGCTCAGTCATAAATAAGGACATATTATAATATATATATATATATCTCCCACTGTGAACGGACATTTTTTACAGCGCAAAATTGGCCTTATCAGTCACACTCGCTACCGCCATAGTTAAAAGTTATTAGGCCTTTTTAAAGCACAAACTATCGTCTGTCAAGACGGCAAGGTGCCAATGATGATGATGATGATATATATGTATATATATATATATATATATATTATATAATATATATATATATATATTATCTATTATATATATATATATATATATATATCAATATCTCTCGTTCATATCTTGATTTTGTTAATCTCGTTCACAAATTGATTTTGTTGATTTCGTCTGAATCTTGAATTTGTTCTTTGTGACCATATCTGGATTTTGTTCTTCCTGTACATGCTTGAATTTATTCTTCTCGTCCATATCTTGATTTTGTTCTTCTTGTTCATAGTATGTACTTGTTTTTCTCGCTTCTATCTTGAATGTTTGTTTTCCTCCTTGTCCATATCCTGAATTTGTTCTTCATGTTCATAGCTTTATATTTTTCTTCATGGTTCATAGAGCTTTGATATTTTTCTTCAGGTCCATATATTGAATTGTTATTTTCGTTCATATATTGAATTTGTTCTCCTTGCCATATCCTTTGGATTTTGTTATTCTTATTCCTATCTCATTGTTTTTTATTTTCTCGCTCATATATGGATTTATTTATCATTTGCCGAATCTTGAGTTGTTCTTCATGGCCATATCTTTTATATTGTTCTTCTTGTCCACATCATGGCTTTTGATCTTCTTGTTCCTGTTTTGATTTAGTTTTCTAGTTCAAATGTGGATTGTGTTCTTCTTGTCCTAATCTTGATTTTGTTTCTTCTCGATCATATCTTGATTATTTTTTTTTTTCTTCTCATGTATATCTTTTATTTTTTTTCTACTCATCTGTATCTTGATTTTGTTTCTTCTCTTTCATATCTTGATTTTGTTCTTCTCTTTCATATCTTCATTTTGTTCTTCTCGATCATATCTTGATTTTTTTTTCTTCTCGTGTATATCTTCATTTTTTTTTCTACTCATCTGTATCTTGATTTTGTTCTTCTCTTTCATATCTTGATTTTGTTCTTCTCGTTTAATATCTTGATTTGTTCTTTTCGTTTACATCTTAATTTAACTCTTCTCGGTTCTTATCCTCATTTTTATTCTTCTCGTTCATATCTTATTTTTGTTCTACTCGTTCATTACTGGATTTTGTTTCGTATCTTCTATGTCTTGATGTTGTTCTTCTCGTCATATCTTTATTTTATTCCATTTGTTCATATCTTGATTTGTTTCTTCCCCGTCCGTATCTTGATTTTTAATTATACTAGTCTACATCATTATGTTGTTCTCCTCGCCTACACTTTGATTTGATCTTTTTCATTTCATTTTTCTATTTTGTTCTTCTCGTCTCTTTCTCTATTTTCTTCTTCTTCGTATAATTCCTGATTTTGATTTTTGCTGACCAATCCAGAGTGTCTCATGACACACGCATCTTTCCAGCCGCCATCCATGCCGCCTTCATTGTAGCACTGATTTTAGGCATATGCCCAAATTACTGACATGGTTTCTGTCATCACCTTAAAGTATACTTTATCCATTGTGCATACCTCATCCATTGAGCATTCACAATCCATGGTGTATTCATTATCTACTATGCATAGACAATTTACTGTTTATAGCACAACAATCCACTGTACGTACACTATCCCACTGTACATTCACTATCCACTGTACGGTCAACTCTCCCTGTAGTCCACTATCTATTGTACGTCCACTATCCACTATACGCACACTATCCAAGGTGAAATCCACTATCCACACTGTACATTTATATCCACTGCGCATAACCTCATCCACACCATTGCACCATTATATAGGTGTGTTCTTATCAAATGCAGTCTGTCTGTATGTGTGCATAAACCTTCGAATATGGATACACGTCTGTGGATATATCTATTTTACATGTGAAGCTCATGACGCGAGTTTTATAGACACAGGTACACGCGAGGGCAGGTACAAGTAGGGAAGCAAGAATAAGGTTGAGAATGTTCGTGTTGGAAGAGTGGCCAGGCACCTCAGCAAAGAACTAGATTGTTCTTACCAGCAGAGACTGTAGGCAAGTTCCTACAACCCATTAATTGAGTGGACAGTAAATCAGACAGTGAATCAGACAGTGAGTCAGATAGTGACTATCACATAAACACTGCAGTCATCCTCTCACAGATTACAGTGACAATTTCCCCAGGACTATATTTTCTGTAGCATCTTCGCTGTCTATGTCTAGTCTTCACCAGTTGACAGAATAAAATCCTTTGTGATACCAAACACTATTTCCTCTCCACAAATGTACACAACACATTCGAAATACCCAAATGTCATCAACACAAAAACCATCACTATTACATCAAACCCACAAATGCACCTGACACACCTTGCATAATCAACAGTCTCATCTCATCTCATCATGTTCCTCTTGTACCTTGCTGTGTCGAGGTGAAGTATAAACTTCGTGAGAGTGCCCGATTATGGGCTTCATATATCGACATTCCCATGGATTCTGCTATTCCCTCCGTCCAACGTTTACGTGGTCGGCCTCTTCCTCTGTTTCCATCTGGTTTGTACATCATTGCTTGTTGTGGCATGCTGTTGACTGGTAACCTACTTGCATGGCCAAACCATTTGACTTGCTGCTTTCTAATAAAATCTAGTGCTGCTTTAACCCCCACTTTAGTCCTGATTTCTTCATTTCTGATCTTATCTCTTCTTGATACGTTGAGTATTCTTCTCAGGAACCTCATTTCTGTTGTTGTGATTTTTCTTTTCTCTTTTTCTGTCATTGTCCAGGTTTGGCATTGGTAGCACAGAGTTGGTAGGAAGATTGTGTTGTAAAGTGCTTTCTTAGTAGTTATTGATACATGTTTGTTCTTTAGTATTGGTGCCATTTGTCCAATGAGTTGATTTGCCTTATTGCACCTATTTTCGATCTCGTCTTCTGATCTGCCATTTGATGATATTATACTTCCTAGGTACTTGAAACTCTTTACTTGTTTCAAGGGATGTTCGTTTAGGTGAATTGTTGCTGTTTGTTCTTCTTTAGTTATAGTCATTACCTCTGTTTTGCTTGTGCTAATTTTCATGTTATGTTCCCTACACATTTCGTTTAGACTATTCATGTGGTCTTGTAATTTAGCTTCTGATTTTGCTATTAGTGCTTGGTCGTCCGCAAACAGGAGTTCTCTAATGGTTAGATTTGCAGATGGTTCTTCTTCTGTGTTCTCGTCATGCGGTATTCTTGCTGTCTCTGCTTGGCTGGTTTCTTTACATATGTTGTCTATATATGTTATGAACAAGAGAGGGGACAGGACACAACCTTGTCGTACTCCAGATCTTATGGTGAAGGGTTCTGAGTGTCCTCCAGTTGCTCTCACTATGCATTCACTGTTGTTGTATAAACTTCTACATAGGTTTGTTAGATGTGTACTCACTCCATATTGTTTAAGGATTTCCCACAGCTTGTTTCTATCTACCCTATCGAATGCCTTTTCTTGGTAGACAAAGGCTAATTAGAGTAATTCATTGAATTCGATTGATTTTTCTATAAGTTGTATAGGAGCAAAAACTGGAATCTGTGCATCCTTTGTTTTTCCTGCATCCAAGTTGCGTTTCGCTTAGCTGGGGTTCTAAAGTAGTTCGTAATCTTTTTTCAAGAATTTTGCAAAATATTTTCCCAGTATGACTCAACAGTGAAATGCCTCTGTATCGTGTGCAGTCTCTTTTGCTGCCTTTGTTTTTCCAAATTGGGATAATTATGGCGTTTCCCCAGTCTCGTGGTGTCTGTTGTTCTACCCAAACATGGTTGAATAGTCTATGTAGCCAAGCTGTTCCTACTTCTCTTGCTGCTTTAATTAGTTCATTTGGTATTTCATCTTGTCCCGGTGATTTGTTGCTTATCTGATGGCTTCTATAATTTCTTCTTTCAGTATGTCTGGTTCTAGTTCTTCGGTGACATCTGTGTAGGTCTCTTGAATTCCCGTGACATCTGATGGGATGTTGAGAAGTTGTTCGAAGTACTGCTTCCATCTTATTAGGATCTGTTTTTGTTCACTTATTGGTTCTCCATTTTTGCTGTTAATTATTTCAGTTGGGTCAAAGGGTTCTCCTCTGGTTCGCATTGCACTTATCTTGTTGTAGAAGTTTCTAGTTGCCTCCTTGTAGTTTTTATTTAGGGTTTCTCCATACTCTTCCCAGTCTTTATGTTTTTCCTCTTTACTATTCTACTCACATGTCTTCTCGCTATTCTATATTCTCTGTAATCACATTCCTGTTTGCTCTTCAACCACTTTTTATATTTTTCCTTTTTTCTTTTACCGCTTCTTTAACTTCTGCGTTCCACCAACTTGTTATTTTCTTTATCCGTGTTTTGCGTTTTTTCGTGGTTCCACATGTTATTTTTGCAGTATTTAAAATGCTTGATTTGAACATCTCCCATTCCTCTTCCACTGTTTTTCTTTCTGTAGGTAATTTTACAAAGAGTTCAGTTAGTTCTTTCTCATAATTTTCCCTTACTGCCTCGTCTTTAAGGTTTTGTAAGTTTACTGATTCGCATGGCATGTATTTTCCTGCTCTTGTTTTTTCTTCTGATGGTTCTTATTGTGGCAACGACTGCTTTATGATCTGTGTTTATACTTAAATTGGGCACTGCCCTTGCATCTAATATATTTCTCTTTCTGTTATTTCTTGTTAATATAAAATCAATTTGGCTTTTAGTATCTAGATCGTTCCATTTATACCAGGTGTATACTTGTGAATCTTTATGTTTATAGAATGTGTTTGTTATATAGAGGTCGTGTTGACTGCAAAGCTCTATCAGTCTACTTCCGTTATCATTCCTTTCATTTTGCTGATCTCCAAATGCTCCCAGATGTTTTTCTATGCCCACTCTGTTATGTCCTAGTCTTGCATTGAAGTCTCCCATAACTATGATGTTGTCCTGCTTATCTATTTTATTTAGCACGTCATGTATGTCTTCGTAGAAGTCCTCACATTCTTGCTCATTATTGTTTGCATTACATGGTGCTATATCTGTACATATGTTGTAATTGTTTGTTCTTTTATTCTCACTGTTATGATTCTTTCTGATATATATTTTATTTCTAGTATTCCTGTTGCTAGCCGTGGTTCGATGACTATTCCCACACCGTGTCTTGCCCTTTCTTGCTGTTCTACTCCAGAGTAAACAAACGCGTAACTGCGGTGGAGCCCCTTGCACCCTTTCCCCTTTGTTCTGATGTCCGCTATTCCCATCAGTATTCATAATCAACAGTAATCAGTATTAATGTAATTAGTACTATCATCAACGTGTGCCATACCGATAAGCTTGGGTGGTCATGTTTCGCCTTCTTACATCGATCACCAGAGTCGTGGATCAGCTCTGTGTTCCTGTCCCGATCACACTACGTGGCTAAGCCATCCAGATATTTTCTTCTCTGATTTCCCTTCGTTCTTTTGATCGCAATCTTGCCACTTGTCACCAAATTCTTCAGTTTATTTCTTTTCATAATTTGCCCCCCCCCCCCCTTTAAAAAAAAAATGAAACTGTCTGCGACTAATTTATTCAATCAGTTTGCGGTTTTCATTTCTTTCTTGTAGGACTTGCTCATTGGTTTTTCTATCTTTGTGTAGCATTCTTTGCATTTTCCTCATAAACTACTTTTGGTAGCCGTTTCCTTCACTGAAAACAAAAATGCCGTGTCTTCACGGAATCAGATCTCTCGATTTCTCGGAGTCGCCAGTGAACACGTCAGTGGAACATAAATAAACTAGGTCCGCTACCAAATATAATTTGTTTGGTTATTTACATGCATCTTATGCTTATTTGTCTACTTACTATAAAACTAATACTGGTCGTCATTATTTCAGGCAGCTAAACTAACAAAGCTACTAACTTCCTAAGTCAGTGCATGGCATTTTACACACACGTCATCATCTCAAATGTCGATATCGACTCCTACAACACTGGCCACATAATATCCCACATTAATCATTACAACATTTTATCAACTCATATTTTCAACATGTTTTTACTTTGTTAGGTCGGGCATAGCTGCCAACAGCAATGGGTGGAGGATTTGCAACATATTGTCCCACTAGCCAATTAATGCCTATCTTTTGACTCATGGGAGCCCGTGGCAGACCTTCCGGTGTACACTTCCAGAACTTTCTGGTTCCTTCCATGCTCACCGTTTCTAGATTGGTTGTTAAAGTTAAGTTGGGTAGTTTCTGATTTGGCTAATCCATCCAGTGGAATTACTCCCTATTGAGTGTAACTGTTAAGTAATGCTTTTATGGCGCGTCCACATATCAGTTATGCTTCTTCTCGTCACCCTCTTTTATCTGTCAGTGTGTGTGTGTGTGTGGGGAGGAAGGGGGGGGGGTAGGATGGTGAGTGTTTGTGTGCATGTTGCGTGTGTCCTTATGAGTCTCTTTGAGTTAACTTCACAATAAACGAGAAACGAGGGAACACTGGGAGATACTGAATATATATATATATATATATATATATATATATGTATATATTATATATATATATATATATATATATATATATATATATATATATATATATATATATATATATATATATATAATCATCATCATCATCATCTTCCACTTCTGCCGTCAATCGTCGTGGGGAGGAATAATTGCGTTCCAGCGCCCGGTGGACGGCACTGGATAGTGTCATTCCGTGTGGTTGTACAATGTCTCTGATGTCGTCAATCCATTTTCTTCTTGGACTTCCTCGTGGCCTCGTCGCAGATGATCTTTGAGGTAAGGCCAGTGATGGTAGTTGCTGATGTTGCATTCTAACGACATGGCCAAACCACTTGATCTTCTGTCTTTCAATAAATGTGGCACAAGGTGTTGATCCCACAGTCTGTCTGATAACAGAATTTCTTACTCGGTCTCGGATTGTTAAGTTGGCAGCTCTCCTCAGGCATCTCATTTCGCAGGTGTTGATTTTGCGAAGGTGTAATTTGGATAAAGTCCAGGTTTGAGATTGATAGCATAGGGTTGGTGTGAATATGCTGTTTATTATCTGTCGTTTTGCGGACATGGTATGTTTGGATGCTTCAGTAAGGGTGATAGTTGATATGTAAGTGCACTAGCTTTTTGACATCTGATTTCAATTTCTCTGTCCAATCTGCCATCTTCTGTGATCATACTTCCAAGGTATTTGAATTCTTTAACTTGTTTCAGGGGTGCGTTATTTATCTGTATACTTAGTGGGCCTGGCGATCTACTAACTTGCATTACTTCGGTTTTGGCTGTGTCTATACTCATATTGTATCTGCTGCAGGTTGAACTCAGATTAGTAATATGATTTTGTAGTCTGCCCTCATCGCAGACTACTTTATTTATATATATATATATATATATTATATATATATATATATATATATATATATATATATATATATATATATATATATATATATATATATATATATATATATATATATATATATATAAAGAGAGAAATTGACATAGGTAGATAGAGAGATAGCGAGAGAGTGAGAGATATAGACAGAATGAGGGAAAGAGAGCGAGCGAGCGAGAGAGAGAGAGAGAGAGAGAGAGAGAGAGAGAGAGAGAGAGAGAGAGAGAGAGAGAGAGAGAGAGAGAGAGAGAGAGAGAAGAATTAAGAGATAAAATACAAGATTTGTGGACGATCAACCACTAATAGCAAAATCGGAAGCAGAATTACAAGTAAACATAAATAGTTTACACAATCTGTGTAAGGAACACAACATGAAAATTCGCGCCAATAAAACAGAGAAATGAATATAACCTTAAGAAGTCAATGGTAGGCGGCGAATAGCTCTCCCGGCTCTCTTTTTGCTGATCTAAACTTCTTCCGATACGTTTGTGAGGTGATCTCGTAGTGTTTCAGCAAAGCGGCTTTCATCTCTTCGTAGTTATTCTCATGTCCTGGTGGTAGGCGGGAGTAAACCTCGTAACCGGACACTCGTAAACCCTGGGACAATTTAAGACAATATTGGTGTTTATCCAGACCCATAGCGACTGACATGGCCTCAAAGCGATTCACGTATTGGTCAAATCTTTCTTTATTTTCCTCATAAACAGCTAAGGGAAACTTCATGGCATGGTAACCATGTCCACTCATGTTGGTTGAACCATGTGAAGATGATCCTCCTTCTGCCCCTCTCCGTTTCTCCCTTAGTTTGTGTAGTGAGTTCCAAATCTCGCATGCGGTATTCATGTTCTCTGCTCTTGTTGGCCTGTTGAGCTTCCAATCTCTTTTTGGCCTGTTTAGCTTCCAGTCTCCTGGCGGCCTGTTCAACTTCCATTCGTTTGGTCGCCCACTCCATCTTTTTCATCTCTATCTCGGCTTTTCTATCTTCTTTTTCTGCCTGACGAAGCTCTCTTTCCACCCCTGTATATAGTCGGATAGTGCTTGACCCGCAAATCCCATCCCTTCTCCCCTTTCCCTCAATTCTGCCATATCTAGTTTATGAGTGGCCATAGTTTAAGAAGGTGAGTCAGCAGGTTGAATAAAGAAACCTCAAGGCAATATGTAAATACTCAATATATAAAATTTATATATATATATATATATATATATATATATATATATATATATATATATATATATATATATATATATATATATATATATATATATATATAACACCATACAGTACACCACAACACAATCTGTAGGACTAAGACTTATGTAGGCGTGTAAAATGTGAACAGGTATGTAATGTGTCTTAACACCTATCCACATTCGCCTTATCTGGATCTATACTTTCCCGGCAATAATGTCCCCGACAACAATGTAATACCTGCCCAAGTGTAAACAAAAACTCGCGAACTGCTGTGTTGGCACGATTTCGCTATTCTCAAACAAACATTTTCATGAGTGTCTTTGGATTGTTTTAGGAGTTCCCTTGAGCAAGATGGCGGGACATTTTTTCGTCCCGTAAAATGGAACGTGTTTTTTTTCTGAAATGTGTATGGATTAAGTGTGTTTTTCGTGGTGAAATGGAGTTCGGACCGTGCAACGGAGCTCGTGCACGCGCGCCCGGACTCCCTTCGGCGTATCATCGGCGCCCGGTGGCGATAGTTAAGCCTAACATGACGACCAACAAGAACACGGCGTGGTAAGAGGGCGGGCACACGCAGAAGGCGTTTAAAATGTGACAGATTGGGCATCGGACACGTTCGAGTACTGTACTGGAACTGTGCATCATTTAGTCAACGCCGACCCATTCTTGAAAAACTACTGTACGGAAACGATATTGTAGTTTTACAAGAAACACAGCTCGGCGATGGAACAGTCAATGTCACGGGATTTCAGGGATTCTTTAACCAGGCGGCACCTCGGACAGACCATTCTGGGCCGCGACAACATACTAGTGTCTGAGATCGATATGTCTTCCTGGAACAGTGATGCCCTGCAAGTGCAGGCATTAAGGATAATGACACCAGTGCAGCTTGTAATCGTGAACGTGTATGAGCGAAATGGGAAGGTCGACGTGCGACAATGGCAGAGTTTGTTCGATATGGATGAAAGGCATATCATCTACTGTGGGGACTTCAATGCCAGAGGCAGTCAATGGGGGAATTGCATCACCAATAGACAGGGAGTAGATCTGGAGGACGCCCTGACATCTGCTGCCCTAATCTGTCTGAATGATGGGAGTGTCACTAGAATAGCCACTCGACCAGGTGACTCTGATAGCGTCATTGACTTGGCTCTGGTGTCGCCCACCATCGCACCAAGGTGCCGGTGGGGCACACTGGGATACCACGATAGTGACCACTTCCCTTGCGTCATCCTGATCAAGAAAGACGGGGCCATGAGTCAAAGAAACAAGACAAATGCCTTCCCTACGACAACACTGGTCAAGACGCCATAAGCAAGATCAGAAGAAGAAAACTAACTTCCTCCCGCAGGAGACAAGAAAGATGGTTGCAGCCACCATGGTGGAATGGAGAGGTCGAGAAGGCATGGCTGGGAAAGAGGCAGGCTGTCAAAGACTGGCAAAAGGCCAGAAAGGCTAACATGCCACAGGTTAAATTGGCGAACCTGCGCCAAACAGGCCAAGGCCGAGAAATGGGACGAGTTCTGCAGGAAGGTGTGCTCCGAGCGATCTCTTACGACATTCTGGCGCCTCCACAAGAGCATGAACGGTGCTGCACATCGTAGGGGTATTTCAGACTTTCAAGGCACAGACCTCGCATGGAAAAAGTCGGATGCGGATAAAGGTAAGGCCCTTCTTGCACGCTACATAGAACAGACTGACCAGAAAGACGAGCCCGCCAGACAGAGGACCACGATGACACTCTCTCAGTTGTGCGAGGGGTCGGGACAGACGAAGAATGGACAATCACAGCTGAGATATTGCATGCGATGCTCAAGAAATCACCTAACACCGCCCCAGGCTCAGACGGCATCCGATATGGTGACCTACTGGTGATATCAGATGATGACATGGAAGAACTGGCCAGAGAATTCAACACCAGTATCCAGAGGGGTCAGGTCAAAGAAGAATGGCTACACAGCTACTTGCTGCCGCTGACAAAACCGAACAAAGACCATTCCAAGATAAGCGGCTACAAAATCATTACGATGCAGAATACTGTTGGCAAGCTACTGGAGAAAATTGTAGCACACAGACTTGCTTGGGACTTGGAACAGCTCGGCTGCTTCCGCCCACACTTGGAGGATACAGACGCAACAAAGAGTCATGCTGAATGCGGCTGTCTTTGCTCAAGACGTTTACGAAGGATTTCAGGTCAGAGAAGAGACATGTGCGGCCGCCATAGACTTAGAGGACGCATACAACAGAGTATCTTTAGAGCACTTGACGCAAACCCTCCTCAGACTGAAAGTGCACCCTCACCTTGTACGAAGGATAGCTGCAGTTCTGCTCCAAAGGAAGGTGGTGCTAAGATGCGGGAGTTGTCTTCTGAGCCGATAACGATATGTCCAGGATTGTCGCAGGGTTCACCACTGTCACCAGTACTATTCAACGTCTATACGGTGCCGATCACTGAACAACAGTTGGACGAGAGGGGTAGGACTCTGTCATTCGTTGACGACATCCTCGTGTATCGACAGGCGGTTGCCAATGATATGCAGGGCGAACTAGATCGAATTTTCTCATGGTGTGCTGATGCCGATGCCCTTGTCAACCCTGCAAAGCCAACGGTTACATGGTTCTCACTAAACAACCATATTGTGAAAACAGACCTGCCGGCAGTAAGAATGGATAGGAGCAGTTTGAGTAGAACCCAGTCAATGACATATCTTGGCGTGAGGCTTGATCGTAGCCTGTCCTTCAGAGATCATGTCGATTATGTCAAAACGAAGGCTCGAAAAGGTTTGTCAGCAATGAGAGTCATGGCGACTGCCAATATCGAGCAAAAACTGCTAATACTTCTGTTCCAAGGACTTGTACTTTCACGCATCGAGTATGCCCTGGCCATCCTCACTTTCAGCCCTACACAGATTGGAAGACTCGAAAAGGTACAAAACGAAGCCATGCGCATCATTTTGGGCTGCACGAGAGACACCAGCTGTGTAGCAATGAGATACCTTCTTGACTTCCCGACAATGGAACACAGAATCAAGATCTGGAGAGGTCGTGCATATTTAAAAATACGTGCAGATGAGCAGCACCCTCTGTATGACGCTATATTCAGAGAAAAGGGTGACAGGCTAAAGAGGGGCAAATCATGGATGGGTCGGGCGGAAGATGTCGTCAGACAGGCTGCAGTCTTACCAGTATCAACCCCGGCAAGGAATGGGTGCCGGTGCCTCCAGCCTATAAGTGCACTTTCTCCTGCATTATCACACTCGACAGACGGTGCAGAGAGCAGAACCCTGCCGCTGTCAATGCAGAGGTTAACGCTCTCATCTATGAACACTCAGATAGCCCCGAAGTGCTCATCTATACAGATGGATCTGTTGTAAAGCAGCAGAGAAGTGCGTGGGCCGAACCGTTCAAGAATCCAGTGGTGCCCACTCTATGACTACGAGCAGCATGACGATGGAGGTGATGGCAGTTACACAGGCTTTCATATGGCTGGAATCACAGCATTATACCAACGTGTGTGTACTAAGTGATTCAATGAGCATGATTCAGAATTCGAAGCTGGATCTGTACGTAGATAGTGGACTGAATCGCTGCGGAAGTCTGTTGTCCGTAAAGTCACCTTCATCTTCGTCCCGGGACATGCGGGAGTCGAGGGAAATGACTACATGTCCCGGGACGAAGATGAAGGTGACTTTACGGACAACAGACTTCCGTAGTGACTCAGTCCACTGTCTACGTACAGATCCAGCTTCGACCTTCTGAATCATGCTCATTGAATCACTTAGTACACACACATTGGTATAATGCTGTGATTCCAGCCATATGAAAGCCTGTGTAACTGCCATCACCTCCATCGTGATGAAAAAGCGACGAGGGATGGAAATGACCACGCGACCTCATTGATATGTTGTTGCCTAGAATATGTGAAGGCCTAAGGCCAATAACAGCTATAGGACCATTTTTTTTTACACTTCCCGAGCTACGCCACTTCCTGTATACACTCCATGTGCACAAATTGGGCATTTCTGGTTAGATGTTTCCTTTCTCCAGAAGCATCGATCAGCCTTGATTTTTTGGCCCTGGAAATATTACTCAGTTGATAGTGTAAGATTGTGAAACGTGGCGCCCACGCTTATCGACATGGCACGTGATGAAGATAACATGTTACACATCTTCATATCTGCATGCCATTGCAGCTGTGCCCACTTGCTTTATTTGTTACGTTGACTGATGTACTCTTAGTGTCGGGAGCATCCAGTACGCCAGCTGCGTCAGTATTCCTCAAGACAGTTTTGCACTTCGATTCTATTTGTGTTTCACTAGCTGACCGTCTGGGTGTAATCAAGCAAGTGACTTCACGGAGCGAGACGGACGCGCTGACCGACGGTCTAAAATGTGGTTGGGAGGAGGGTTTGAAGGGATGCCCACCAAATAAACAGCGTCCAACCTTCTATGCAGACTATATAAATTCAATGGGTGAAAGAATGTAATGAAAACCTGAGAGGGAATATCAGAAGAACTTTCAATCTGATAGCGGTGGGAACGATTAGTTGTATGACTCTTCGCTAGCTGTTGAACGAGGGGACGCAGGTGGTATGGGAATGTCCTGAGTGCAGTAATTTCGGTTCTTAGCTCAACTCAACTCAAACGATATGGGCGTTGCAGTCAGTTTCAAGCGAACATAATTCAGTGCATACTTCATGATATGTTGTACGATAGAGGAGAATGATTGACAGCTTTTGATTAAGAGGGAGTCGAGGAAGAGCAGTGGTTAGCATGGTGGCCCGCAGGCCCGATAATCATAGGTTCGATTTCGCGTCGGGATAGATTTGTTAAACTGCCCTGTATGTCCATGTCTGCCATGCCTTACATCGGTACCAGGACATGTCTTTGGATGTAAAGGCGGCCCATACGACATTGACCACATCTAGTGCCAGTTGCTCATTAACAGATTCAGTGCCAAAGAAAAAGTAGATTTATACTAATACTTGGAAGTAGCCGCCAAAACCTTAAAGATGACGAGAGGAGAGAACCTGCCTGCGAGCTGCAGCAAAGACCTAGAACATACAGTAACCTCAAATGAAGCTATAGCGAGGAATACATACGACAACCCACCACAGACAACAACCACGTCTACTGAGAAGAAGAAGGAGGAGAAAGACACCAGAGTCGGAAACACCGACTCACAGACGATCGGATGGGTGATCAAGCGTATCCAAGTAGAGCTGACAGATGACCAAATACTGAAGCAGCTACAACAGGAAAATCTTCATATCCGAATCTTGAAGGCGGAGCGGATTCTGACGTACTTCAAGATCCATTCAACTCTAACGGTGGTAAAAACAGAGGGGAGCGAGATGCCGATTCAAGTATCGATCAACAAAAAAAGTACAACAGCCTGAAAGATTCATTCCGAGAATCACCCAATGCTCAAGGTGCAAGAGGACCGGCCACAGCTGAACAACATGCCGCAGCAAGACAGATATCTGCCGCTACTGCGCCGTACACCATGTATTCAAGGAATGTCCGCTGGCAAAACAAGACAGGGTCTTCTGAAAGCCCAATGACAAGAGAAAGCGCGCCAACTGCCTTGGCAAGTATGGAGCAAGATAACTGGGCTGTCCGTACCTCCAAAGACACAGAGAAGTCTTAAAGATCGCCATTACCACAAAGACACAATACAAGGAAGTAATACGGAGGTCCGAGACAGCCACGTGCATCTCACAAGCTGAAAGATCTCAACTGCAAGACCAGATAGACGAGTTAAAGAAACGAGTAAAGCTACTTCAGACATCGACACAAATGAGCGACTGCGAAAACCTGCTGGGAGACATAAACTAGGTCCAGCAAAGCATCAAGAATGAGGTGGAATGCATGGTCCTGATAAAAAATGAGAACGAAGAAATCCTCAAACATGAAATCAGAAAGAGAACTGCTAAAAGCTGAAAGGGAACTAATCCAAAACAAACCAGCAGAAGCCACGCAAATGACCACAGAGAAGCTGCAAGATGAAACAAAACAAAAACCAATCAGAAACCGCAAGCTAAAGCCAGCAGCATAACCACGATGTCCAAGAAATTAAAGGGGAAACCAATATCCCGCCAGACCTCTGAAGAAAGCCCATATGTGTACCCTGAAGAAAACCTAGAGTTGTGGTCCCCTCCATTGACCATGGAGGAATACATCAAGCGGGATGCAGAACGCGAAAGGCAAAAGCAACTCAAATTTAAACTCGAAAGAGACAAAATGCGCAAAGAAGAAAATGAAGCCATCGAAAAGCTTCTACAGACAATACACAAACAAGGATGCAAAAAGACCATATAAAAGGTCCTTATAAGGACTGCACCCAGTCAAGCAAAACGCACAAAGACCAACACTGACAAAAGAAACCGCCAGAGGAGGCGGACACAAAGAAGAACCCGCCGGCCAATCCCCCAGCTGACGTCACAGGCATAAACGCTTCAAACTCGATAAGCCAGCTAACACTGGCGCAGAAAACTAAACAAAATCATTCCGCACCATGAACCACCACAAATATAACTAATGCCAGAGAGTTTAGTTGAACGTTGGTGGAAAGTTTTTTGTTTTTTGTTTTTGGTTCACAAATGGACTCGGACTCGAACTCGGAGGATGGCTGGGGAAGTTACACAAACGAATGATAGAACGAACGGACGCACTTTAATTCAAAGGGTCAGTAATTGGACACCAGGCCAGTCTTACATTCAGCCCTTCCAACCACTCATCTTTCATACATTAATTAACAATAGTGTGTGTTACATTCTTATGGGAAATAGCATTGTCAAATGAATTGCGTTAGCATAGCATAAACAATGCATGTTACTTTGTTAGAGGATAGGCAGACTGGCACACATACACACAGCCACTCACACATGTATAAACACATACATACATACATAGATACTTACAAACATGCATTTATACACACATCAAACACACTCGCACAGTTATACTCCTGCTCAATACATCCCTCGCATTTACAAATACCAACTCTCAGTCATGGAAGGATATAGTGGACCAATGCAGATCAGTGCACGGAAACAATTAGGGAACATGGCACATCATGATGCATGATGCTCGTATCTAAACAAAATGTTCTTTTCTCAGAAACGCTGCAAATTCTAAGTGGGTTGACTTTCTGACCAAAAGTTACAACCTCATTAACACTGTGCTCTGATATGAAAGAAACTGGAAACTGACAATATATATATCCATGTGGTGATATGATCATAACAACAATTTATGATTAGTGAGCATCATCGTCATCACTCTCCCTAGGTACTCCTCTCTCCTCTTTAACATCTCCGCCAGCGTTTTGATCGTACATGTTATGTGTTGCAGGTTCAGGAGTTTATTTGAAGTCATCTGTTCGTTCAGCGTCTATTATATCGCTGATGTCTAGGCAACCCATTGCTCTTCCCACCTCAGTCATCGCCATGTTCGCAAACAGCTCTCCTCGCTCGTTTTCCTTGACGCCCAAACACCCTGGTTAAAGTTAGCTGCATATCTTTTACAAGGCTTCGCAGTCAACCACATCGTGTTGTGTTGTGGCTGTTTGTGATGTCATGGCAAGTTTACGTTCATTAGATTGCCATTGCCTTCTGAACGACAGTACCGTGATTCATGCCGCTGTATTAAAACCAAAGCAAGGCGGTCTGCTGCGAAATCGCCCGCAGCAATGTTTCGAGCGCGGTATGTGGGATTATGAATTGCGTCTGTAGCACCTTCTCCACAGTGCCGGCTGAATGCCCATTTGCAGTAAATGTTGTTAAATTTGATTTTTTGTTGCACGTCCTTCACGTGGCGTAGCAATCAACCCCTGCATTTTGGCTGTTAATGTTCCTGAGGCAAGTTTTACTTTACGTTCAGTAGTTTGCTATTGCTTTCTAAACGACCGGTACCTACACTTTTTCGGAAGAAAAAAAAGAAAAATATATACAGAATCGCTGTGTTTCGAACCCTGGCATACTGGTTTAGGAATTGCGTTCGTAACTCCTTGGCCACGTAGACAGGACATAGTGTTAAGTTAGCTGGGCTTATTACAATGTGCTCAGGCAGTCGAGCCACTCAGTGTCGTACGAGACCAGTGTGGACCGCTCTGAGCATGCTCAGTGAATCGCCCAGTATACATTATACTGTATATATGTAATTTTACGTGCTGAGCCAATTCATGGCATTGGTTACAGCCCTTGTTTCCACCGTAAGCCTACTGCTTGTCACAGCAAAATGAATCACTTGGCAAGTTTACTTTCAGTAGTTTGTCATTACTTTCTGAACGACCAGCACTCATACCACTCTATAGACACCAACGCAAGGAGCTCTAGTTGACGAATCGCCCTCGGCTGCGTTTCGAACGCGGTACGTGGCGAAGCAGTTACGGACGCAGTTCTGAATCCCTCATACCCGCGTTCGAAACACAGATGTGGGAGATTTGGCAGCAGACCTCCTTTACGGATGGCTTTTTATGAAATGGTATGTGTGCCGGTCATCCAGAAAGTAATGGCAAAGAGAAAGGAATGTAAACTTCCCCAGGAATCACGAACAGCCAACAAATGCTGGGGTTGACTCCTACGTCCTAGTAAAGGATATGTGGGATTACGAATTGCGTTCGTAACACCGTCACCTTACATCTGGTGTAAAATAGTACAACGTGGTAAAAACACGGTGATACATACAAGTCAATATTGGCAGGATTGTGAATTAACTAGTTTGTCCCTAGGCAGGTAATCAAGCACGCCGTACAGAAGTTAATGATACGAGCGATCATCCTGTTTACATTCATTATCTAGAGGTCGACGTATAAATCAACACAGGCTGCCCGTTGATCGCTGAAATCTGGACATTTGAATTTTAAAGCTACATCCTAACAATCTTGGCTATCAGAGCATCTGAAACCTCGAAATCCCGCATCTGTCCTGATTATATACTTTGTGTGCGTTTGTAAACTTGTGTTTAGAGGATGTTTCAACTGTTTAAGAAAGCATACAGATATCACAGGTTCAGGGGTTAACCTGGCAGAATACATAAGAGCGCTTGCTCTTAAACATCCAGTGTGCTGATGCCGGGGTAGCGGATTAAAATCCTATATACGTCAGTTTGACTAAAAAGTTGACTTCTCGTTCTTGACTTGAGTACGTAGATTGCAAGTACTTCTGAAGTCAAATTTTGTTCGTCTGACGACAAGGGATATTGGTAGTACTGAAATTTAATCCACGCACTATAAATAAGCACATGGGTGGACTACACTTGAGTTCGAAGCTTGCGAACACATAAAGGCAAAGTTGTTGACGAGGGAAAAGTACAAATACATTTGAAATAACAACTGGAGTGTGACAGGGATGGAATAGTACCATCTTTACTACTCTTAATGACTAGAGACTGCATTCTAAAGACAACAAAATCTACCACTAGCAGTGCGGTTAATGGATTCTGACACGGCAGCTTGGTGATGTGGACTTGGCTGGCAACCATTCTCTGCTGTCCTTCAAACGAAATCAGATGCAAGATAGATTAAACACACTTTATGGCATGTCCCAACAATTAGGTTTCAATATTCATAGGAGGTAAAAATGGAAGATAATGGGAATAAATCAAGCAAATGATAACTCGATCTCGCTGATAAAACCGATTTTTAAGGGATGGAATCATGCACATAGTTAGGTAGCGAACTGGACACATTCACATACATGGAGTCGTGCACGTAGTAATGTTGCCGTGTGGGCAGACAGACAGACAGACAGACAGACAGCCAGCCAGCCAGCCAGCCAGCCAGCCAGCCAGCCAGCCAGCCAGCCAGCCAGCCAGCCAGCCAGCCAGCCAGCCAGCCAGACAGACAGACAGACAGACAGACAGACAGACAGACTTATGTTATGAAGTGCCCATTGCTCTAACTTACTGTAAGCGAAAGTGACCCCACGAGGTCAGTCCAGCAAGAGAAGGCCATGAAAGAAAGATATCTGGATAAAGGACAAATTGCGGTTGAGCTGTACATCTTATGCGCCTTGTATGCAGCCCACTGTGAGAGTGAACTTTCTTTCCGTGTGAATGTTAAGTGCAATTCACCCAGCAGTGTATAAGACAGTGTATTCTGCGTAACAAATGTTGTTTCAGCTGTTATATTATATATATATATATATATATATATATATATATATATATATATATATATATATATATATATAGAGAGAGAGAGAGAGAGAGAGAGAGAGAGAGAGAGAGGGAGCGAGATGTCAAGGGCCAAAAGTTGGCTCTTGTAGTGTTTGGTTGCGCAAAGCGCTTACAGCGAATTGCTTACTTTAATTGAACACTGCAGTGAATGAACGGTTGGAAAAAAACGCCACTAGAGCGGAGACCGTGGTAGAAGACGCACGGTTCTGAAGAAAGTTTCGGCTATGGCAAACTTTATTGCCGACGATATGTTAGCACCTAGCGCCACCTGACGAACGGGAATATAAAGGTTGATGTTACTGTCACCAAATGACACCTGTAGAAAACACCAACTAAATTTACCTGCCATCCCACATAACTGTGTGACTTACTTATTGACTCGTCCTCGTTTGTGTGTGTGTGTGTGTGTGTGTGTGTGTGTGTGTGTGTGTGTGTGTGTGTGTTGATGTTAGCACACACATACGCATACGAACACATACACTCAAACGTAGCGAGTAAACTATACACATACAGTGCATAACTATCGTTATCTCGGTAGGTCGTCATCTTTATTACCACTAGCCTCTGTACACTAAAGGACAAATGTGGACCTGAATCCCTTCCCCCTCCCTTAATATCGACAGGCTATTAGATGTAACAGACTGACAGGTATGTGCATGGCTGCTCACACAAAGACACCGCAAGGCATTACCATGATAAAAGTCACAGCCTCCCATCCTTATATCACAAGCTCTCGTTGCTTCTTATGATCTATTTGAGATTATACTAGTTCTTTAATTATGCATGTTCAATGTTGCTTTCATCATAAACGGTGTTTCAAGTTAATTTAATCTCTCACATGTCTCTGGCTTCTCTTCTCTTCTCTTCTCTTCTCTTCTCTTCTCTTCTCTTCTCTTCTCTTCTCTTCTTTTCTCTTCTCTTCTCTTGTCTTCTATTCTCTTCTCTTCTCTTCTCTTCTCTTCAGTCTGTCTGTCTGTCTGTCTGTCTGTCTGTCTGTCTGTCTGTCGGTCTGTCAGTCTGTCGGTCTGTCTGTCTCTCTCTCTCTCTCTCTCTCTCTCTCTCTCACACACACACACACATACAGTTTATAACTGATTCTTTATCTCCTGACGCATGTCG
The DNA here is from genome assembly GCA_014155875.1 of Cepaea nemoralis. Classification (NCBI taxonomy): domain Eukaryota; kingdom Metazoa; phylum Mollusca; class Gastropoda; order Stylommatophora; family Helicidae; genus Cepaea; species Cepaea nemoralis. The sequence continues at coordinate 24,335 of JACEFZ010006143.1, read as the reverse complement.
TCCTCATCCGCTTCATCACCTTCAGTCACTTGTAACTCATATTTGAATTATTGTATGTCTTGTCTCGTCTCATCTCATCTCATCTTGTTCGTCTTGTACCTTGCAGTGTCGAGGTGAAGTATAAACAGCGGGATAGTGCCCTGTGGGCTTCCTGTATGGAGAGTCCCATGGACTTTGCTGTTCCCTCTATCCATTGTTTACGTGATCGGTCTCTTTTTCTGCTTCCATTTGGTCTATACATCATTGCTTGTTGTGGTGTCTTGTTGCGTGTTCATTGTACTTTTATATGTCTCATTTGGCTCGATCCAGGTCAATCCGGACTAAAATTGATACAAGTACAATGACATTTCTTAGGTAGTAAATGCGGTCGACGTGACACTGATCAAATCACACAATAAGTGTTGGGTGGTCTGTACAGGAGTGGTCTATACAGAAGTGGTCTATACATAAGTGGTCTATACAGAAGTGGTTTATACAGCAGTGGTTTATACAGGAGTGGTTTATACAAAAGTGGTCTATACAGAAGTGGTTTATACAGCAGTGGTTTATACAGGAGTGGTTTATACAGGAGTTGTCTATACAAAAGTGGTTTATACAGAAGTGGTTTATCCATCCATCCATCATGTGCCATGCCGGTAAGCGTGGGCGGTCATGTTTTGCCATCTCACTCGATCGCCACAGTCGTGGATCAGCTCAGTGTTTCTGTCTCAACCATGCCACGAGGCCAAGCCATCCAGGTATTTGCTTCTAGGTCTTCCTCTTGGTCTGTTCCCTTCGATCTTACCAGTTGTCACCAAGTTCTCCAATTCATTTCTTCTCATAACATGCCCAAAAATTTTGACTGTCTACGTCTAATGTCTCCAATCAGTTTACGATCTTCATTTGTTTCTTGAAGGATTTGTTCATTGGTCTTTCTGGCTGTCCATGGTATTCTTTGCATTTTCCTCAGAAACCACATTTCTACAGCCATCAGATGTTTTTCAGCTTGACTGCTCATTGTCCAAGCTTCACATCCATATAAAAGTACAGGTTCTATGTAGCACCTCAACACTCTTTTTCTCGTTTCAATTGACATCTTTTTATTGGTCAGTATGTTTTTCATCTTGCTAAAGGCTACTTTTGCCATGGCGATTCTTGTTCTAATCTCTTCAAGGCATCTCCCATCAGATGTTATTACTGTTCCGAGATAATTGTACCTATTCACTTGTTGAAGAATATTCCCATTTACTTGTATATTACATTGTGGTATTTCGTTCTTCCTAGTGACGACCATAATCTGTGTCTTTTTACAATTTAATTCTAACCCTCGTTGTTCACTGTGTGTAACAACCGCATCTACTAAATGTTGCAGGTCCTGTTCATTGTCTGCAATCAAGACTGTATCATCTGCATATCTAATGTTATTGATGCATCGTCCCCCAATGTTGATTCCTTCCATATCTTCAATATTTCTGAAAATACTTTCACTGTACAGGGAAAACAGATCTGGAGACATTACACATCCCTGTCTCACACCTCTCTTAATAGGCTGATATTGGCCTACTTCATTATCAACTCTTATGGCAGCTTGTTGTTTCCAATATATGTTTTTTACAAGTCTAAGGTCTTTTCCATCAATTTGTAGATCTTCAAGCATCCTTATCATGTCGACATGTCTCACTTTATCGAAAGCTTTTGTGTAGTCAATAAAGCAAAGGTGTAGATCTTTGTTTACTTCTATAGATCGTTCGATTACGGTTCTCAGTAAATACACAGCATTTACTGTACCCTTTCCTTCTACAAACCCACATTGTTCTTCTCCTATTTCAGGTTGTATTTTCCTCCTAATTCTTTGCATGATAATTCTTAGCAAAATCTTCGTGATGTGACTCATTATACTAATTGTTCGATGTTGATCACATTCCAAGGCTCCTGATTTCTTTGGGATTGCAATAAATACAGAATTACATAATTCATGAGGTATATTTCCAGTATCATATATTGTATTAAGCAGACTGGTAACTTTATCTATTCCATATTCTTCTAAAGCATTAATCATTTCTGTTGTGACGCTGTCTGAACCGGGGGTCTTGCCAGATTTCATATGGTTAAGAGCATTCTGAACCTCCATCTTCAAAATTGCTGGTCCTTCATTATTATTTTGAACATCGTAGTGTTCGTCTCTGTTGTCGTCATAAAGGTTTTTCACGTAATCTGACCATACATGTAAGATCTGATCTTTTTCTATTATGACTCTTCCATCTTTTGTCTTTAGGCAGCCTGCTGATGTACGTGTTCTTTGATTAGTAAGCTCCTGGATTCTTTTGTGCATTAGTTTCGCATTTTTACTGTTGTGTTGTTTTTCAATTTCTCCGCAATTTTTCTCAAGCCATGTTTCTTTTGCCTCCCTACATAAGGTTCTGACTTTTCTGTGAATTTCTTCATATTTGGCAGGATTATTTTTGTTCTGTCTTCTTGTTTCCATTAGTTGTAAAATTTCTTCAGTCATCCATGTCTTACGGCCCACTTTCTTTAATTTTGGAATAGTTTTTTCTGCTTGCACAACTGATTGAATTCTTCAGCATTTCCCATTGATCATCTACATCTTGAAATAGGATCTCTAGATCAGACAATAAATCAAATTTGTTCTTTACTTCTATGTTAAAATTATCTTGTATTTCTTTGTCAGTTTTCAATTTGCACAAGTCATATTTAGGGTTTCCTGCTATATACTTGACTTTCTTTAACTTTACCCTCAATGTGCCTGTAATTAATCTGTGATCACTGTAACAGTCTGCATTTGGAACTGTTTTTACGACTGTTAACGCATTTCGAAACCTTCTGTTAATCAGGATGTAATCTATCTGGTTTTTAATCCTGCTGTCTGGACTCCTCCATGTCCATAATCTTCTAGGATGCTGTTTAAACCAGGTGTTTCCTACAACCATTTCTTGTTCTTTTGCCCATTCTACAAGTCTGTATCCTCTTTCATTTCTCTCTCCCAAACCATGGTTGCCTACACTGCATCCATCGCCTTGCTTTCCTATTTTTGCGTTGAAATCACCCATTATGATATTTATTTCTGATTTTTTGCAGTTCTTCAAAGCAGACTCCATGTCATTATAAAATTCCTCTATACTTTCTTCACTGCATTACTTGTTGGGGCATATACTTGAATGATATTTATTTTAAAAGGTCTTCCGTTTAATTTTACTAACAGAACTCTGTCTGACACAGCTCGATATCCTTTGACAGAATTTGATGTTTGCTTATCTAATATAATGGCTACACCTCTTTGCTGTTCTTCTCCCCCAGAGTAAATAATCTTATAATCCTCTCCTGTCCTTATCCCTGCCCCTTTCCATCTCGTTTCCGATATTCCTAATATGTTAATCTTCTCTCTCTCCATTTCTTGTTTGATGTTTTCTAATTTTCCATCTGCATTCATTGTTCTAACATTCCAAGTCCCTATTCAATGATATTAATCTTTTGCACCTAGTAGCCTGTTGACGGTCTGGAGTCACCTGGTGCGCATGACTATCCCTACGGGACGAGGCTGCTCCTATGGAGGACCCATTTATGCGGTTTCTCTGATTATCGATGAGTCCACACAACATGATTTTCTTGGCATCTATAAAGAAGGTATTTTGCCATTGATTTCCTTCCCAGCAGTGACCATACTGGTCAGTGACCGTAGCCATTGTCTCCTAAAAAAGAGATCCTCTGCCTACCGTCGTGAAGGTGGAGACCATAACCTACAACTATCTGTTGGCTGCTCTCCATCTTCATCCACCACCTGCACCCATGGCTTCACGTAACCCTGATCGGGGGGCTAAACGGGTACTCCACTTTGCCCAAGGGTGTCCCGTAGGCTAGCGGAGGGAAGGAGGCGCCTTACTTCTCCTTTGATAGGGCATACCCCTATCCCGAGGTTTATACAGGAGAGTTTATACAGGAGTTGTCTATACAGAAGTAGTTTATACAGGAGTGGTTTATACAGAAGTGGTCTATACAGGAGTGGTTTATACAGAAGTGGTCTATACAGAAGTGGTTTATACAGGAGTGGTCTATACAGAAGTAGTCAATACAGAAGTGGTTTATACAGAAGTGGTTTATACAGAAGTGGTTTATACAGGAGTGGTCTATACAGGAGTGGTCTATACAGAAGTATTTTATACAGAAGTGGTCTATACAGGAGTGGTCTATACAGAAGTGGTTTATACAGGAGTGGTTTATACAGGAGTGGTCTATACAGAAGTGGTTTATACAGGAGTGGTTTATACAGGAGTGGTCTATACAGGAGTGGTTTATACAGTAGTGGTCTATACAGAAGTGGTCCATACAGAAGTGGTCTATACAGGAGTGGTCTATACAGGAGTGGTTTATACAGGAGTGGTCTATACAGGAGTGGTCTATACAGAAGTGGTCTATACAGGAGTGGTCTATACAGAAGTGGTCCATACAGAAGTGGTCTATACAGGAGTGGTTTATACAGGAGTGATCTATACAGGAGTGGTCTATACAGAAGTGGTCTATACAGGAGTGGTCTATACAGAAGTGGTCCATACAGAAGTGGTCTATACATGAGTGGTCTATACAGAAGTGGTTTATATAGGAGTGGTCTATACAGAAATGGTTCCATCATCATTTGCCCAATACGTTTACTTGAGTTGAGGTAGTTCAAGAACCGACATCACTGCACTAGGGGCATTCCCATAAGCGCTCAGTCTTCATCTTCAACAGTCAGCGAAGAGTTCCAATACTAATGGTGCCCCGTGCAATCTGGTTATATGCTTTACCTCTGAGTGATTACTGTCGACCATATCTTATGACCACCCCCTGCTTCTGCATTCCCTATAGACTACTTTATTTATAGAACCTATGTGTTGCATAGAAGTGAACATGGATAATTAGCATACAAGCTCAGAAACACATATTAGCAGTGGAACAGTGGTTTCGGAGGAAAATGCTGAGAATACCATGAATATACTGAAAAACGAATGGTAAAGTTCTACTAGAATCAAATGTAACATGTAAAGTGACCCAAAATTTGAAGAGTAGACAACCAAGATTTTTCGAGCACGCTATGAGAAGAAATAAACTAGAGAACTTAGTGACAATTGATCAGATTGATGGGAACAGAACAGGAGGCAAAGCAGAATGATAAATATCAAGATGGTTTGGTTGTATAGCATAACAGAGATAAGAACACAGAGCTGATCCGCTGTTAGTTTGGTCGCGTGAGATAGCGAAACATGGCGCCCACGCTTATAGGCGTGGTACCATATGATGATGAGGATGTGAAATGCAGCAAGCAGTGATTGTGGCTAGGCATCTCTAAGTATGTTTATAGCCATCGACAACTTCAAACTCCGTCCTCATAAATAAGAGATGAAGCCGACTAACGCAAGACTGCATGCGTACCCCCAGGCTGTCTCACCGGCTCTGATTATATATGTTAGTCGTTAGTCGCGGATCCAACTTCACAGCAAACAGTCATGCATAATGCCCCGTTCCTGTGCCAGTGAATATCACGCAGTCTCGACAAACCAAGAGCACGCACACGCATACGACTGCTGCCAGAATGCTAACACAACTGTCCGCCACTAAAATTATAGTTCATATATATCTATGACTATATCTGTGACAGCAGTGAAGCATTTCCTCTCTGTAATTATAACATGTTATTTCTGGATTCATGACACAGTTTCACTCAAGACACAACATGTTACAATGCAAAAGCCGCGGTATCTTACTTTCTAGATATCTTGACGTGTTAACACAAAAAGATAGACGTGTTAACACATGCGTATGCGCATGTTAACGCGAATATCTGGACGTCGTAACACACGTATCTCGACACGTTAACACAATCTAGGACGTGTATAACCAATCATTTGGACATATTAACGCAAGCACAACTATCTGGTCGTTAGAACACAAACTTCTGGACGCGTTAGCACAATTATCTGGATGTGGTAAAACAAACTTCCGGACATATTAACACAATTATTTCGACATGTTTACACAAACCCCCGAACGGTGTTAACACAGTTATATGGACGTCTTAATACAATTATCTGGACTTCTCAATACAAGCTTTCAGAAGTTTAAACATAAGAATCTGGACGTGTTAAAACAAATAGCATCTGGTTATAACACGTCTCTGAAACAGAGTTAATCAACAGTAACAACAGGGACAGCTGCTGCAGCAAGGTAGGACGTCATTGGTTTATTATTACACTAGAGAATACACACCAAGGGAGATACTGATGGAGATACCGAGGTTGGAATCAGAGCACTTATAGACTAATAGTTCGATGTGTTGACTGATTAAATAAAATTTTAACAAAAAATGTCGACAGGGTCGACTTCATTGGACCGGGTTTTTATTCCATATGGTTCGGTCTCTTTGCGCAGCTCGGAAAGTGTCGTACAAAGCACGAACTCCGTAGCTCCAGCGACGACCGACAGGAGTCTCTGGAAAAATTCACTCGTGAACCGAAGGACACGGCCCGGAATCGAACCCACAACCTTTGGAGCCCGAGCCAAACGGCTTGACCAATCCATGACTGATTAAATAAGTAATTATATATTCAATCTCAATCTAGAGATAGGCCGGCAGGCCACACTGAATGTGAGATGCAACAACTGATTCACCACAATTAGCCACCAGGCAATATAATCATCTACACGTATGGCTCTGTGCTAAGAGGTAAAAAGAATGCCCGGTTACTCGTAGCGAATGTTGATTGACGGTGATTGGAGCAGGAGAGCCTGGCATATGATACCACAACCTCTAGTCTGAGAATGGTGGTGGAGGGAATCGCGGCGCCGTTCCGATAGGAGGACAAACAGCACACGCATGTCTTGATTGTAACAGACTCATAAAGTATGATGTGAACGGTAAAGACAGACATGCTTCAGGAAGAATGACAGGCAAATTTGATAACAAAGCCCTACAAACACAACGCGTTTTCTGGGTGCCAAACATTTATACTTGATTTTGCATAAATAAGGCCTGCTAAATAGAAATATCACATGTATTTGTCCATAGCAGCTCTAGTGTTTGAGACATTTGTGTATTAAATTAATATTATTATAGTATTTTCTGTATAAGGTTCTGGAAAAATAAAACTATTGCCATCTAGTCCCTTACAAATTAAAACTGCTCGTTTACTTACAGTTGCAGTTTTCCAAGAAATCTCCAAAACTTGCTTTTTTTAGATTTTAATCCAACGCATGCATGTTAGTGTGCTAGTTATTTTCTTACACTTATAACACAGAATGACATCATCTTCAAAAAGAGCATGTTTTCTTTCACGAATTTATTGTGTTATATTTGTGGAGAGTACACTTTGAAAGAAGAACACATGACGCACATTACTGTTTTTGTGAAAAAGGCATACTTTGTTTACTTTAAGGTAAAACTAGGTGACAAGGGCACGTCTTGGGTTCCTCACATGTTTTAAAAACATGTGTTGAACACCTGTGCAGTGGACATGTGGGCAAGAAAATGTTTAACTCTTGAAATTCCAATTTTTTGGAAAGAGCCCAGGAACCACTATAATATTAATGGAATTAATGAGGGGGGGGGGGCAAGAACAATGGAAATATCCGGATGTAGATTCTGCTAGACGACCTGTTCCACGCGGAGATGACATACCAATTCCAATTTTCAGTCAAATTTTTGATTCACTGCTAAAAGATGAGACAGCGGTAGGATGCGGACAACACGTGTCAGTGATAGTGATTTCGAAGACGATTTTTGAGCTGCTCAACGCTTCTAACAGCGTGAACTGAATAATCAATCCAAGGTCTATAATGTCTCTCCAAGGAGTCTTCAAAACGTTTGGCTTCAAGATTGAACGAAAAACAATTAGTGACTGCTGAAACAAAGTTTACATCTCATCGCAGCAGAGAGCAAGGTTTTCTTTCACTCTTTTGTTTTGTACTAATGTAGGAAGTCTTGAAAACGAAATTGGTGTAAGTTATACATCAGATGAGTGGTGACTTGTCATTGATAGCTCTAAAAGAAGTTTGAAAGGTGTTTTCTTACACAATGGTAACAAATATGGCTCAATTCCAATTGCTCATTCTACAATGAAGAAAAAGTATCCTACAAAAGCACAGTTCTGGAAAAGATTGAAGTAATTAGAATATAACTGGATGGTTTCTCTAGATCTTAAAATTATGAACTTCTTGCTGGACAAAGAACAAATAGCCGTTGGTGGATGAATTGAAAGTTGGAAAAAACAATATTGTCATTGATCGAAATAGATTTCGGCTGCCACAATTACATTTAAAGATTAGCTTGATTAATCAGTATGTCAAGGCACTGAACAAAGATGGTACCTGTTATGTAACTTATGCAGAACGTTTCTGGAATTGAGCATAGACGCACTTAAAGCTGGCATATTTGATGGACCTCACATTAGAAAGTTAATACACGATCCACATTTTTTAAAAGTCGATGACCGTAATAGAGTCCACAGCATGGTCATCATTTGCTTTAGTTGTGCAAAATTGTCTGGATAAGTTTAAAGCAGACAATTATTCTGTAATAGTTGGAAACATGCAGTCGAATTTTTTATAAGCTTGGATGCAACATGAGCATAACATTGCACTACCTCCATAACCATTTGCATTTCTTTCCTGAGAATCTTAGCGACTTTAGTGAGGAACAAGGTGAAAGATTCCATCAAAATATAAAAACAATGGAAGAGAAATACCAGGAACTTTAGAATGTCCATAAAATGGTAGATTACTGTTGACCCTTAAGCGTGACTTTCCGGGCATATAACATTCCAGGACGTTCTAGAAAAGGAGCTTGTTGTGTGTTGTTTACTGATTTAAAAAAAATGATAGTGATACAGTTTTAATACATTTTTGGTGTTTTATATTGTCAGCAACTTGCTTGCGACAGGTCTTTCAGAACTCCCCTACTTTTGCACCTCACGAAATAACAACTCGTGTCATTTGCAAAAGGAATGCAATTTATTTAGAGCTGGTGATTTATAAGCTCTGCGAGCGGCATACATCATTGACATTAAATAACATGGTACGTTACAAGGATGTAATGAAGTGGTGAGAATGATACTAGTAATCACTAACTGCATCTAAAGCCTAATATTAACTATTGTCTAGAAATCTATAGCCTTGGTAAAGAACACGTCTACTCTCTAATCGTCTCCAGTCTGGTCTGTCCTCACGCTACACATTGCGTGGTCAAGCACGGACGCTGTGTCCTCCGTGCATTAGCGAGACTTGCGTGCATAGCGTGCCCCAGCACGCTGGCTCGTTAACTTGAGTAACCGGGTACTCCACGGTTACTCGTAAGGCCAAGCTTCCCAATGGCTTGGGGAAGCCCTCGCTCACCTGTCCTTAATGCTCCCTTGGTTGACACCAATGTGTCCCCTTGTGAAGCTATTTATAGCGCTGGTGTCTCTCCTGCCTGGTGTCTCCCTACTAGACTCTGTATTAACTCTTATTAACTCTCTAACTACTTATTGGAGATTTTGACATATATGAAGTTAACAAATGCACAGTAATTACATATCATTTGAATGAAAGTCAAAATTAAACTGTTTGCACCTAACTCTACGCTTGTACATAAGCTAGTTAGTTAGTTAGTTAGTTAGTTAGTTAGTTACTTAGTTAGTTAGTTAGTTAGTTACTTAGTTAGTTAGTTAGCTACTTAGTTAGTTAGTTAGTTAGTTAGTTAGTTTAGTTTAGTTAGTTAGTTAGTTAGTTAGTTAGTTAGCTAGATAGTTAGTTAGTTAGTTAGTTAGTTAGTTAGTTAGTTAGTTAGTTAGTTAGTTAGTTAGTTAGTTAGTTAGTTAGTTAGTTAGTTAGTTGGTTAGTTGGTTAGTTGGTTAGTTAGTTAGTTAGTCGAGGTTCCAACATCACGGCAACGGGTCGTCCCCATTATGCTCCGATCCTGTGCCAGTGAATATCACACAAAATGCTCCCCACTGTCCAATGTGAAAAGTGGAACAGACAGTGTCGGCTATCCAACAGCCCGCACAGGTACACTGTGTATAATGCCGCCGACAGAATGCCAACACAAAAGTCATCCACGAAAACCACTGTCCATCGTCGATGTACGTACCAATTGCACTACTAAGAAGGTCATTCTTAGTTATCTCAAAAGCTAGAGCTGATAGAAAAAATATTATTACATTTTTGGAATCAGCAACATATAATTACATAAGTATAGCTATAAAATGTAAGGCTCCAAAATGTTTGTAAACCAGTGTAATCAACAACACAGAGCATGTTTTTTCCCCAGGAATTGCCGGTGCGGTGAGAAACAAGCAGGTTGACAGATTGGCTGTGTCTGCTCCTCTTGGTGGGATACTGATGATGGTCGGGGTCATTTTGAATCACGTGTATAGTGCATACTGGCAGATAGATTATCACGGTTTAGAGATAATGGTGCTGCAGGGAGAGACCAGAAGATCTGGCAGACACTCAAAACTCTGAGGAAAGGCCAGACAGACACACAATCAGACTGCTACTGCTACCATTAGTATTGCAGCTCTTTGTTGGCTGTTGCAGTTGAGGACGGAACATGTGTGGGAGCTTTCCGAGTGCTGTGATGTCGGTTCTTTATTGAACTCCACTCAACCTAGAGGTCGGAAGAAGATGATGATGATGGTGATGATGATGAGGATGATGATGAGGATGATGATGATGATGATGATGATGATGATGATGATGATGATGATGATGATGATGATGATGATGATGATGATGATGATGATGATGATGATGATGATGATGATGATGATGATGATGATGATAAAAGATACTTGGACACGTAAGCTAAGCTTCCTCCTTGTCAAGATTATCGCCGGAATGTTATTAGATTTCCCATTTCTCACACCTTTGTACACAACATGCTCTCTAATTGTCCTAGTCCCCTTGCTGCCACAGTGTCTCCAGAATATCGTCATATTTACCATTTCTCAGACATTTGTACACAACATGCTCTGTAATTGTCTTGGCCTCCTTGCTGTCAAGGATGTCTCCAGTATATCGTCAGGTTCCGCCAACTTGAAGCGTTGCCATATTTTCAATCGACCGCATTATATAAAGAAAGTATTGCCTTTCCTTGAAACGATAGCAAACAAATATAAAGGCCCCAGTGTAACTGGGGATGAATTGATCGCTAATGGATTAAATAAAAGAGACACGTATAGTTGAAAAGTTGAAATCTATCGAGCAAGAGAGAGAGAGAGAGAGAGAGAGAGAGAGAGAGAGAGAGAGAGAGAGAGAGAGAGAGAGAGAGAGAGAGAGAGAGAGAGAGAGAGAGAGAGAGAGAGAAGCAGCAGTTTGTGATTGTACCATCAGAGTGAAGGATAGACGATGGTAGAGATCAGACAATCCTTCAGTGCGAAGGTGACACTTAAACGACGTAGTATTCACACTGTCAAGGAGACTGTCACTGACAGTCGTCTTATATTCAAATCAATTAACATTGGTGGTGTTCAGTACCAATGTATCTTCTTTATTACGCACGGTCTTTTCCTATAATTCGTAAACCCGCTACCGCGTTTCAAACATAGCTGCGGATGATTTAGCAGCAGAGCACCTTGCCTTGGTTTTCATTCAAATGGTATGAGTGCCGGTCGTTGAGAAAGCTATAGTAAACTTCTGCAACGTAAACTTGCCAAGGAATTGCAAAAATGCCAAAACTGATGGGGCTGATTGTGACCTCATGTAAAGGATATGCAAATAACTAGCATATATATATTGGCAAGTCATCCAGGTATGTGTCTAACAGTCTTCATTTTGCGCTTTTCCCATCAATGTTGTCGGTTTTCAATACGTTTTATAGTTTATTCCACAAGATAACTTGCCCCAGACAAATCTTGACTAACTCTACATTCTCTAATCAACTTCGGGTTTTAATTTGTTTCTTGTAGGACGTGCTCGCTGGTTTTTCTGTCCGTCCATTTTGTTCTGTGTATTTCCGCATAATTCCTATTGCCATTTCTCAGCTCGTTTGTTTATTGTACATGTGGTACATTAATACAACAGCATATGTTCCATACAGTACGTCTACACCGCTTTTTCGCATTGTAATTGACAGCTTTGATTTGTTGTAATTTATAATTTGCAAATGGCTAACTTGTCTATAGCGATTCTTGCTCTAATATCTACCAGGTACTTTCCAGCATATGTTATGACTGTTACGAGATATATTGATTCACTTGTTGAAGAATTTTCCAACTTATTTAGATGTTATATTGTGTAATTCCTCTCTGCTCGGAGATGATTATAATCCGTGTTTTCTTACAATTTAATTATAACCCCATTTGTTTACTGTGTACAATAGCCACATCCTGTTCGCTGTCTGCAATCAATATTGTATTATCCGCATATCTTATATTATTGATCTTATGTCTTTCGATATGACTGAGCTACAGTGTGGCAGGATAAGGAAACTATAAGCTTTCTGTTAGCGCCGAATGTTGGGCGGCGATCACCAAAACCCGACACCCCACATTGTGCAAAAGACTTCGAGTGGAGGAGCGCAATTTGATGGTTATAAGCCTTGTCCTACTGTTAGGAATTGCAACCTAAAGATTAAATGTCATGGCAGGGCAGACCAGGCCCTAAGTTTTGGACGGCAGTTGGTCTAGGATTGAAGCTCAGACAGGCGAGTTAGAACATTGCTTTGTTGATCCAGGCAACTGTTGCTGCTTGTCCTGTTCCAGATGTATTTGTGTGACCTTTCCTCTGGAGTAAACTAGTGAGGCTGAGAGAGGGATCATTCTGCGTGGACAAAACACGGTCTCTACAATTCAGTCCAGGCTTTGTGCAATGGAGAGGTACAACATTTGATACCGCCATTGGTTGTAGTTGTTATACCATGTTAGAAGCACAGTGTAACAAACTATCGCCTGCCAAGTCCCCATTGATCATCCGATAGTCATTGCTCTTATACCGTCTAAATTACTCATACAAGTTTCACTATATAGGGGAAAAAAATCTGAAGAAATTATACATCCCTCTTTCACTGACCTATTGGTAAGTTACGTCATTACAAATGTTTACGGCACGCTTGTTGTTTCTTGTATAAAGTGTTTAAAAAGTTACGAAGACAATCATGTCATTCTGAAAATCAACACAGAGCGATCAGCTTCCACATCGCCTACGGCTGGCGTGGAACCCAGTCTGCAGTATTTGTGACAGTGTGTGAACTACCCCTAAGCTACAAACGCCGACAGAGCATGGAAAACAGAAGAATAAGTAATCAATCTGCAAGTATAGATCAGCAGTAAGATCAATACTTTTGTCTTTAACTGCTAGGAGTGCAAATCGATACTTGTGCATTTATTTTTCTATTGTGTACAATGGATCTGCACATATGTTCATAAAGAGTTGTTTTGCCCAGGTCCGCCTCTACTTGGTATGCCGACTCAATGTATGAATGTATGGTTACAGAGCATTGTTTTCAAATGTTCATTATAAATGGTCTCCCATAAAGAACTATCACTGTTTATCGCCCTTCTGCCGGATATGCGCGTAAAGTATGCGCAGTGTCTACCATATTCAGAACTGGACAGCTAGAGCTTTCTCCTACATCTTTCTTCTGTGTGATTGTCACAAATGATTGTCACTTGTGATTGTCATGTGATATTGTCACTTGGGAGTGTCACTTAGGATTGTCACTTGGAATTATCAATTGGAATTATCACTTGGAATTGTCATTCGGATTGTCACTTGGAATTATCAATGATAATTGTCACTTGGAATTGTCAATTGAAATTATGACCTGTTAATATCACTTGGGATTGTCACTGTGGTTGTCAATTGTGATTGTCACCGTGGATTGTCGCAGTGGTTGTCACTTGTGATTGTAACTTGGGATTATCATTCGGAATTGTCACTCGTGATCGTCACTCTTAATTGACACTTGAAATTGTCACTTGAGATTGTTACTTGTGATTGTTACTGGTGATTGTTACATGTGATTGCTACTTGGGATTGTCACTCGCTAACGTCACTTGTGATTGTCGCTTGTGATTTTGACTTGTTAATGTCACTATGGATTGTCACTTCTTATTGAAACTTGGATTGTCGCTTGTGATTGTCACTTGGAAATTTTATTTGGGATTGTCACTTGTGATTGCAAGTTGTGATTTCACTGGTTATTGTCACTTGGTATTGTCACTTGTGATTGTCACGTGTGATTGTCACGTAGTGATTGTCACGTGTGATTGTCATTGTGTAAAGTCACTGTGATTTCCATGTGTGATTGTCACTTGTTAATGTCACTTGTCATTGTCACTTTTCATTGTCTCTTGCCATTGTCACTTGTTAATGGCACTTGTAATTGTGATGTCGTAAAGCTTGGACATAGCTCCGTATGATACATAACCCGGCAGTATGCACTTGAAGACATGCAACCACATTGACACCTGCAGACATGCAACCACATTGACACCTGAAAAAATGCAACCACATTGACACCTGCAGACATGCAACCATATTGACACCTGCAGACATGCAACCATATTGACACCTGCAGACATGCAACCATATTGACACCTGCAGACATGCAACCATATTGACACCTGCAGACATGCAACCATATTGACACCTGAAGACATGCAACCATATTGACACCTGCAGACATGCAACCATATTGACACCTGCAGACATGCAACCATATTGACACCTGCAGACATGCAACCATATTGACACCTGCAGACATGCAACCATATTGACACCTGCAGACATGCAACCATATTGACACCTGCAGACATGCAACCATATTGACACCTGCAGACATGCAACCATATTGACACCTGCAGACATGCAACCATATTGACACCTGCAGACATGCAACCATATTGACACCTGCAGACATGCAACCATATTGACACCTGCAGATATGCAACCATATTGACACCTGCAGACATGCAACCATATTGACACCTGCAGACATGCAACCATATTGACACCTGAAAGCATGCAACCATATTGACACCTGCAGACATGCAACCATATTGACACCTGCAGACATGCAACCATATTGACACCTGCAGACATGCAACCATATTGACACCTGAAGGCATGCAACCATATTGACACCTGCAGACATGCAACCATATTGACACCTGCAGACATGCAACCATATTGACACCTGAAGGCATGCAACCATATTGACACCTGCAGACATGCAACCATATTGACACCTGCAGACATGCAACCATATTGACACCTGCAGACATGCAACCATATTGACACCTGTAGACATGCAACCATATTGACACCTGCAGACATGCAACCATATTGACACCTGCAGATATGCAACCATATTGACACCTGCAGACATGCAACCATATTGACACCTGCAGTCATGCAACCATATTGACACCTGCAGACATGCAACCATATTGACACCTGAAGGCATGCAACCATATTGACACCTGCAGACATGCAACCATATTGACACCTGCAGGCATGCAACCATATTGACACCTGCAGACATGCAACCATATTGACACCTGCAGACATGCAACCATATTGACACCTGCAGACAGGCAACCATATTGACACCTGAAGGCATGCAACCATATTGACACCTGCAGACATGCAACCATATTGACACCTGAAGGCATGCAACCATATTGACACCTGCAGACATGCAACCATATTGACACCTGCAGACATGCAACCATATTGACACCTGCAGACATGCAACCATATTGACACCTGAAGGCATGCAACCATATTGACACCTGCAGACATGCAACCATATTGACACCTGCAGACATGCAACCATATTGACACCTGCAGACATGCAACCATATTGACACCTGCAGACATGCAACCATATTGACACCTGAAGGCATGCAACCATATTGACACCTGCAGACATGCAACCATATTGACACCTGCAGACATGCAACCATATTGACACCTGCAGACATGCAACCATATTGACACCTGCAGACATGCGACCATATTGACACCTGCAGACATGCAACCATATTGACACCTGCAGACATGCAACCATATTGACACCTGCAGACATGCAACCATATTGACACCTGCAGACATGCAACCATATTGACACCTGCAGACATGCAACCATATTGACACCTGCAGACATGCAACCATATTGACACCTGCAGACATGCAACCATATTGACACCTGCAGACATGCAACCATATTGACACCTGAAAATATGCAACCACATTGACACTGGCACATCGCCGTCTGCTACATCCCGCTGTCCTTGATTCTGTCATTCAAAGCAATGTATTCCCTTCATTCCTGCATCATGTAGCCTTGCTGATAAGCGTGGGCAGGTCATGTTTCGTCATCTCACGCGATCACCAGAGTAGTGGATCAGCTCAGTGTTCTTGTCTCGACCATGCCACATGGCCAAGCCATCTAGGTATTTACTTCTCGGCCTTCCTATTGTTCTCTTTCCCCCAATCTTTCCAGGTGTCACCAACGTCTTCAATTTATTAATTCTCATAACCTGCCGAAAAAGAAAAAAAACATTGTGACTGCAAAATAGCAATTTAAGTATTTCAACCAAAGTATAATTCGTGGATTCACTTTACATGATACATAACTCTATTACCTGGACCTGACGAGCTGCTGTGGCTTCTTTCTTTATATTCACTCATTGTTTATTGTGTGCTGTCCCCCTATTTGTTTTAACCTGTACGTCGAAAATATAATGAGAAATGTAAGATATGACATAAAAAGGGAGCCATATGATGCTCTAAATATCGGTGGTAGTGACATACCAGAGATTCGATATGAAGATGTTGTTGCTATACACATCACAGAATGGTATACAAAACCTAATAGCCTCAACCCAATTGAATAGTGAATATCACAACTTATATCTTAACATAGCAAAAACAAAGATAATGTATACAGATAAAACTATTATATATACTAATGAACTAATTAACGCTGGACTAATTAGGCTGGACTAAAATAATAATGGACTAATTAACGCAAACACACAACATCCACTGCATAGTGAAATTAGGAAGGTGAAGGGCAGCAGGTTAAAAAGAGGACGGTCGTGGATGGGTCAAGCCGAATACATTCTTCAACAGGTGTGTTCACTTGAGGACTTAGAACCTGGCGAGGAGTGGGTGCAAGTGCCAACAGACTTCTGCACATCCTTTTCAGTTTGCATCCAACTAGATAGAAAATGCAGACAAGAAAATCCGGCTGCGGTTGAGGCTGAAGTACAAGCGTTGATTTTCGAGAATTCGCTAGACGGTGACGCTGTCATCTACACAGATGGGTCGGTCGTCCGACATATGAGAAGCTCATGGGCCTTTAGTAGCCTGACCATGGAAATCATGGCAGTAAGTAAAGCAATAACATGGATCGAGACACAGACATTCACTAGGGCTTGTTTCCTTAGCGACTCAATGAACATGATCAAGAGAATAGAGGAGGGGTCGATCCGAAGAGAATGGTTGCTGCCTCTGGAGCGGTCTCGGCTGGCAAAGATTAGTTTCATCTTCGTGCCAGGGCATGCGGGAGTACAAGGAAATGAGCGGGCTGACAAGCTCGCAGGTGAGGCTACAGTGGAGGGCGGACGCGCCATGGACCAGGCCGACATTCTGAATTCTCTACGAGAAGTAAGACTTTTGCGAGAACCAAGTGATGACTGTGAATCTACAACCATGGCCAGACTGCGAGAGCAGCAAATTAAAAGAGGGGTGGCCAAACAAGAACACTACGCAGGAAGCCAAAGAAGATTGATAAACCAACACAGAACTGGCGTTGTTAGCCGCTACACGTTGCGGGACTTCCTGAGGAGGGGATCCGAGCACTTATGGACTGAATGGTTCGATGTGCAATGAGGATGATCTGTCGACTAACTAACTAACTTACATATACTAATGAGGAAAACTTGGAGTTGGTGGACAATTTCGAATATCGTGGATCATTGATTACCAACACTGGTAAAATAAAATAAAAGAAGTTAAAAGTCGAATGAATATCTATTGCTCTTAAAAGACTAAATCAACTTAATAAATTGTGGAAAGGGACAGATAGAACTACAAAACATTGATGTTTAAGAGCATGCATCTTTACCATTGCAACATACGCCTGTAAGACCTGGACTAAACAAGCTGAACAGCGCATAAATGCCTTTGAATATAAATGTTATACACGAGTTTTAAGAATATCTTGGATAAAGAAAATAACAAATGCATCAATACTTCAAGAGCTGAATATTGAAGAAGGTTGACTATTAAAGACGATAAAACACAGAAAATTGAAATATTTTGGTCACTTGAAACGTCACTAAAGTTTGGAGAGAACAAGTAATGGAGGGGTATATTGCCTTGGAAGAGAGGAAGAGGTAGGCCAAAGAGAAGATGGGTGCAGGATGTGGCGGATGATCTCCAGATGGGTGTATCGGATGCTGGACATCTTACTTATGATCGAGAGGTTTTCCGGAAAGTTGTTAAGGGAGCGAGGATCTGCAAAGGACATGCTACTGAATGAATGAATGAATGCATGAATGAATGAATGAATGAATGAATGAATTGTTTATTGTTAAAGGAGGGTAATAGCGCCGATATGACTTATGATAACCTGCATATTAATTTACAAAGAAATTAATGTGGTACTTTAGTGAGTTTCTAAAGTGATCTATTATAATGAAATAACATAACAGGAAGGGGACACAAATACAACCATATAAAGTAAGTCAGATTCATACAAGGTAGACATATATATTTCTCTTTCTATTGGGTTAGATATCCCTATTTATGTCTCTCTCTCTCTCTCTCTCTCTCTTTCTCTCTCTCTCTCTCTATCTCTCTCTATCGATCTATCTATTTCTCTGTCTGTCTGTCTGTCTGTCTGTCTGTCTGTCTGTCTGTCTGTCTGTCTGTCTGTCGATCTCTTTCTGTGATTGGCTGATTCTCATTTGATATTTTTCTCCGTCATTACGTCTTTGTAACCGTAACCAAGCGAAAGTAACTTGTGATATCTTATTAATGAGAAATCCACCTTTCTGATAATGAAAGCCACCTTTTTAAATCACTGCTACGAAAAACCAATTTTTTATGATCGCCGGCAAAACGAACCACGTTTTGGGATAGCTAATAAAAGAAATCAAATATTTTATTCGCCTCCAAAGAACCCATATTTTTGGAACCGACTACAGTAAAAATCCACCTTCCACTACGCCTCCCAGTGAAAGCAACCTTTTTGCTACCGCGTCATTACGAATCCACTCTTTGTGATCGCCACCAAGAAAAATCCACACTATAAAATCGCTGTAAAGCTATAGCCAATTTTTCTCGAATGTTGCCAAAATAAATTAATTTTAAAACAAGAGACAACAGTTATAACCACGAATTACAACTAACAAACTAAACATATATTAGCATCAATTTGGAGTCCACCCTAACCCAAAGCTAAACACACAAACAGATCTTGACACTCCCGCTCCAGACTCTTAATTCTCCCTTCTCTTTGGTCCAATAATTTCAGAAGATTATAATTCCTAAACTGGGAAAACTTTCAGATAATAGACCGGCAGCATCTCTTTGTTGATTTCACGCATGAATAAACAGTAATATTCAATGTTATAAACAGAATTGTTTTTCTGTTTTTCCTGCAGTCACCATTATTATAGATATTAGATGTGATAACGTCATAAACACAGAATCTTATAAATCAAGCAGCGGAACATATTTTGTTGTTGTTGTTGCTTGGATTAGAAAACAAAAAACTATTTCAGGAGATAATATTCTAAAATAAATTATCGTAACACATTATCGCGTATACCGGCATTTAAATAATTGCTTCTGTGTGTGTACACGTGTGTGTGTGTGTGTGTGTGTGTGTGTGTGTGTGTGTGTGTGTGTAAGTGTGTGAGTGTGTGTGTGTGGTGTATTTGTCTGAGAATGCGTGTGTGTCTATGTGGATGTATGTTGTGTGAGAGTGAGTGTGTGTCTATGTGGGTGTATGTGTGTGGGAGTGAGTGTGTGTTTGTGTGTGTAAATGTGTGTTAGTGTGAGTGTTGATTTATTGACTGATTGATTGATTTAGGAACCGACATCACAGCATTCGGGGCATTCCCATAAGCGCTCCGTCCCCATCCTCAGCAGCCAGCGAAGAGTTCCAACACCAATAGTTCCAGAAGCAATCTGATTATATGTCCGTGTCGCCTTTCCTCTGAGCGTCGAGCGTCGGTCAGATCCCTTCGTCACTCCTCACTGCCTCAATCTTGCCAGACTATGGTGATCCATTTGCTCATCCGAGGTGTACACGTGCTCCCACAAGGTCCGCAACCACGTCTGCCTTGTCATGCATCAATACTCCACCAAGTTTTGCCGAGCCAGCCAATCTGTCCGCCTCTTCATTCCCCAGCACACTGGCATGCTCCGGAGAAAAGATACAGGTGATGCTTGCCACCCGTGACCTCCGAAGCGAATCAAGCCACTCTGCACGAAGCCTGCCTGTCCTCACGCTCCTTAGCATGCTTTCTGGGTCAGTTACAATCACGATGTGTGTATGTATCGTGTTCTCCATCCAGCGGAAAGCTGCCACGACCGCTTCCACATCCATTCTTAAGCTATATGTTGTGGTATCATACGCCAGGCTCTCCTGCAACAAATACATATAACATAATGTGAGTGTGTTTGATTGTACATAGGTGTACGTATGTGTGTAACTGTGTATATCCATGTGTGTATGTGTGAGTGAGTGTGTATGTATATATGAATAGTGTCTTTGCCTGCGTGTTCTTGTAAACTTGCCGATTCCGAAAATATCACATCTTGAGTACGAAAGAAGCGTGCGCATGTCTGTAGCGGTTAGGACGTCTCATCCCATCTCATCTTAACTTGTTCCTTTTGTACCATGCGATTGGTTGAAATTAATACGAGCACAATTTTATCATGATACATGCAAGAAGGTGACGGAGAGAACAAAACAAATACCAGCGAATAATGAAGCAGTGGCTTCTGATCCGACATTCATTGAGAGCTGAAGAGAGTAGGATAACTAGAATATCCGAGAACGAAGACGTGAAAACACTACGCCGGCCGTTCATACAACATTCACTGAGAGCGCAACAGAATATGATACCTAGAAAGTTATTTGTCTGGAATCCACTAAACGAATTAGAGGAAGATCTAAGACACAGGGAGAAGAGAAGTTGAGAAATAATGAATGACAAGGGGGGATGGTGGGTGGGGGTGGGGGGGGGCGGCGCGGGGTGTAGGAATGGAGCTGTATGGGATGGTTGGCCAATGTCTTTACAAATACATTTTTTTTCCCGCATGTCCTTTTACAGGACATCGCTGTCAACATCAGCATCTCTCAACTGATTGTTAATTTCTTGGCAAGATTACGCTCAGTAGTTTGCCATTGCTTTCTGAGCGGCCGGCTCACATTTCCACCGACGCGGAGAGAACCGCTACCGATTCTCGCGCACGTCACGTTACTCACGAGAGTATACCGGATTACGGAGAAAGTCGTGTCACATATAGACCAGGGAGACCGGCAAAGACATAGTAGGCACAGCATATGGGGAGAATGCCATGGAGATTAGGAAGTTAGAAGCAATAACTCACACATGGAGACTAGGGAGAATAACACGGATGTATAAAGATCATGAGGATCATGCAATAACGTGCGCAGACATGGAGACGGGAGAATAACACGGATGTATAAAGATCATGAGGATCATGCAATAACGTGCGCAGACATGGAGACGGGAGAATAACACGAACAGATCAACGAGACCGCGCAGACATAACAATGGCCCTGCAAGACTGTTAAGACCAGGGAAAATTACGTCTACACATGGAGGAGATCACGAAAAGATAACTAACACAGAGACATACAAGCATTGGGCCTAGGGAGAATAACATGTACATATCGTAACGATTAGAAGGGGTTAGAATAGCTTATAAAGACACGGAGAGTGGGTAGATTAGCGAGTACACCTCTGTGAGACATGGCACATAAAACAATTAGATACACAGATATGCATGCACACACACACACACACACACACACACACACACACACACACACACACACACACACACACACACACATACACACACATGAAAACTGGGTAGATTAGCAGGTAAACCTTCGTGCAGCGAGGAACTTAAAACAATAAGATACACGGACACACACGGAGATTAAGTTTCAATAAAATGAAGTGGGTAAAAACTACGGCAACGCTGGTGAAAATTAAACAAACATAACAACAAAACACAATGTCTAAGGCATTTTTTCAAAGTTTCGGAAAATATAGGAAAATAGAGGACGATCCAGCGTCAAGTCTTCACCGGCAAACAACAACAAGACAACACAACAACATATAACATAGAATGGGACAAAATGTGTAGAACCGCATAGGCCCACAATTGTTTCCATAGAAACTATTTTTTATTTTTTTTATATCAGAATGGGATAACAGAAGGACACAAAGAAAGAGAGAATGGATAAGCTAACACATACGCTGCGCGCGCTCACACACACACACAAACACACACACACACACATGCATACACACACACACACACACACACACACACACACACACATACACGCACACATAAACATATTTTGTTCCGTGGCCTAGCTGAAGAGATAAGCGCGTGGAACAACGCTGTCAGTTGTGGATTTTACGTGGAAAGCTTTTACAACTGTCCGCAGTTGTTTGTATTGTGATCATTCATTCATTCATTCATTCATTCATTCGATAACATGTCCTTTGCAAAACTTCGCTCGCATAACAACCTGTTCTTAAAACTTCTTGGTCATAAACAAGATATCCATCTCGCTGCCGGTACACCCATCAGGAGATCGTCTGCCACATCCTGCACTGTATTGTGAGCACGTTCAGTAACATTGGGGATAGTCGGTTGCTGGACTAGCTGTTTTGCATTATGCAGTTATGTGGGTTCAACTGTTGTTTTTCTGGTAACTGCCATTCTCATAGACGATGATCTGTAATTTTAGTGGCGGCCTCTTCTGTTGGCATTCTGTCAACGGCCCGATGCATGTATGCCTATGCATGCTGTTGGATTTTCGGGACTGCTATCCATTTCACTTTTCACGGGGAACAGTGAGGAGCAATCTGTGTGATATTCACTTGCACAGAAAGAAAGCATTATAGGGTTACCCTTTGCCGTGAAGTTGCAACAGCGACTAACGACTAACATACACTGATACACAGAGACTGAGAGGATGACAAGAGGGCTTACAAGAGGGCGACAGTATCGCACAAAGACGTGGGGAATGGATAGAATTGCACATACACCTCAGCGAGGTTAGGAAGTTATAACAATAACACAACACACAGGCACACCCATGGAGATTTGGGGGGGGGGGGGAGGGAACTAGCACATACTACATAATAACGAAAACAATCAAGAGACTGGGGAGGATAACACGTGCGTACAACGCAATAACAGATGCCATGAAACGACTGGGGAATAACTCTCACAAACCACGTAATAGCAGACACTACCGAGAAACTGGGGAGAATAGCTCGCACATACCACATAATACCGGACACCAACAAGAGACTGGGGAGAATACTCGCACATACCACACAATAACAGGCACCATCAAATGAATGGGGAGAATACTCGAACATACCACACAATAACAGACACCATCAAATGAATGGGGAGAATACTCGCACATACCACACAATAACAGACACCATCAAAAGATACCACACAATAACAGACACCAACAAGAGAATAGGGAGAATAGCACGTACATACCACACAATAACAGACACCATCAAGATACTGGGGAGATTAATTATAATGTTTACTTCTCGTCGTTGATTTGGCCACGTAAATTACAAGTACATCAGAAATCGGGGTGAGTTCGCCTGATAGCGAAGGACACTGGTAATTGGAAAAGCAAATCCTCATACAAAAATCAGTTTAGTGCATTCCCCAGTTGGAACAACTACTTGCAGTAGGAGCACGTGTAAGGACTACTCTCGAGTTCAAATCGAGCGAAAGAACAAAACCAAAAAAGCAAACCGCATAGGACTGAGCTCAATAATAACACTCTTGGGGTTCTTCGTAAAAGCTAATGGTCGGCGTTTGGTGCAGGAGAGCCTGGCGTATGATGACACAACATCTAGTTTAAGAATGGAGGTGGAGGCGGTCAGTGTGTCATCATCTTACTCTTATCTAAATAATGGTTCGGGTTCATACAGGCAACAATACACTGTTCGCTAGGATATAGAACATTTATTGTATAAAGTGTACAGTTGGCGCAGTGGGTAAACAGACCCGCGCTCTCTTATATTACATATCACAGATAGTTTAAAAAACATCAAAAC